>JAOBYJ020244132.1:5925-25464 GCA_025403565.2 Palythoa heliodiscus | reverse complement strand
GTAGTAGTAGTGATAGTAGTAGTAGTAGTGATAGTAGTAGTAGTAGTAGTAGTAGTAGTAGTAGTAGTGATAGTAATAGTAATAGTAGTAGTAGTGGTAGTAGTAGTAGTAGTAGTAGTAGTGATAGTAGTAGTAGTAGTAGTAGTAGTGGTGGTAGTAGTAGTAGTAGTAGTAGTAGTAGTGATAGTAGTAGTAGTAGTGATAGTAGTAGTAGTAGTAGTGATAGTAGTAGTAGTAGTAGTGGTAGTAGTAGTAGTAGTAGTAGTAATAGTAGTAGTAGTAGTAGTGATAGTAGTAGTAGTAGTAGTAGTAGTAGTAGCAGTAACAGTAGCAGTAGCAGTAGCAGTAGCAGTAGTAGTAGTAGTAGTGGTGGTGGTGGTGGTGTTGGTAGTAGTAGTAGTAGTAGCAGTAGTAGTAGTAGTAGTAGTAGTAGTAGTGGTGGTGGTGGTGGTGGTGGTGTTGGTAGTAGTAGTAGTAGTAGTAGTAGTAGTAGTAGTAGTAGTAGTAGTAGTAGTAGTAGTAAACCAGTTGCTTAACGTTTGGGATCCTGTGATTAAAACGGCAAGTTCCTTGATATCATCATAAACTGGCAATCTGACATTTAACCCTATTAACCCTATGATTATTTCGGGTTGCCAGTACCCTTTTTATAAAAATTTGTGAGTGTGTATCTCACTATTTGTATATAGGCAATCGAAAAGGGGATAATAAAGAGGTTGTGTTGTATAAACACCCTTCGAATTTTATAAGAAAACTTTGAAGATGGAAAGAGTTTTCAGTAACTACAATTTGGGCATATTTCTAATTGATGGACTGAGCACTACTAAGCCCTAACTTACTTTAATGTCAGATTAAGGAAACACTTATTGTAAATCAAACTGTTAAATCGTTCTAACGTCACAAAATTATAACTTTGCTTAGGTTCTGGGGAGGTTTAGGGAGATAGACTAAGAAAAAGTTAGAGGGATAGATTGAGAAAACCAGATAGGGGGATAAACTTAGAAAACCAGTTAACAAAATTAGAAAAAAGTCTCCATGCAGGACTGTAAGATACAACACAGGATAAACGTTGAAGTACAGCTAACGTATTGAGGGGAAAGCGAAGTGGAGTGAATGTACTCTCAGTAATGAGGTTGCTACGTCAGTCAATATTATTTTTTGATACGAATATCGAAACGCCACTGGCAAAACTTGAGCTGAGATGTGTGTTAAGAATGCTATTTACATGTGTCTGTCCTCAGATCCCCTACAAGCATAAAGAGCTGTCTCTACAGCAAGATTCAACTGTATCCTTTGCATTAAACTGGAGTTTAAAAATCGGGCGTCCACTAAAGGAGATGACTTTCAAAAACCGTGCTAGTGGAGATTTTTTCTTTTGGTAAAGATAATTAATTAAAAACATTTGCTGTGTTGTGTGCATCCTGAACAAGGTCTTTTTCAACAAATAACTATTGCGCTCGAGCTTATTTCATGTTTATGTACAAAGATAAACCTTCATACCGTTTCCATCCATCGTAGTATTTAGTATGGACTGAAAACCATATTTCAATATGCCCTTTTTTCACCTGCAAGGTCAACATTTCAGGTAGGTATATCCTGGTCTAAACAGTGGCGCGAAGTTGATTTCGACAACAAACAAAATGTTGGTCTTGAAATGCGTTTTGTATTGATCACCCAAAAAACTAATATAATTATTATCTATCGACAACACACACAAAGTTAAGTTGTTTTATTACAAATTTATCCTATTGAAGTTTTTCATGTATCAGTTGTATTAAAAATTACAAGTGATGTCATAAAACGTATAAATTTCAAATATTTGAGATTTATTTCGATCGAACATAACTTTTAACAAGTTTCGCTCATTTTTCGTTGACCGTTCCCGCCATATAGAAATTGGACGTACAACTTTTACAGAAGGAGAAGGAAGAAATACAGGTACGTGTCAATGTCTGACTCTGTAACAGATAGATATTTAGTATATAGATACATACTAGGTGATTAAGCCACAGAGAACAATTTAACTTTCCCACCAAAGATTGCGATATTGGAACGGGTTTTTTAAAAACTGTATAAAACTTGGATTACATCAAAATTCAAAGAACAATTTCTTCTTCGATTCTACTCAGATTTCCAATGAAACAAAAATTCAAGCCCAAAGAGTTTTTCATAAGGCTGAACGCAATAATATGGATTAAAATTTTAACCTTAAGTTTGTGCTAATCGGCGTTTGAGCAACTTGGTTCAGATGAGGAGGTTTTAACCAAAAATAATTGATATCCAAATCTGTCTCATTCCAGTTATGTAAAACAAAAAACCATACACCTGATCAGGAAATTTGTTTTAAAAAAGATTGATGAAGGGTTATCTATTCGTGGTTTGATTGTAGCTTTTCCTTCTTTTCATTAACAGAGAATACTGAAAAAAACCGACAGAACAGTCGTACTTTCGGATGCCGAAAAATCTGATTGCACGGATCCACAACAGAAAAAACCACCTAAGGTACGGTACTTATTTATTACTGGTATTCTCGTTACCGTGATCAGCGGAGTGCCAGTTTGCCTGACACTTGATTTGGGACCTTGCAACAGGAAGGGGGAAAACTTTCACTTTTGAAAGAGCACACTGAGATAGTGGTTAGCTAATAAATTTAGCTAATTAATTTGGTTAATGCGGTTAGCTGTTTCCTAATCCAAAATAGTAAGTCGATGAAAACATGGTTAAATGACAAAAACTGATAAAAATATATATAAGATTATAACGTATTTTCGAATGCATTCTTCAACAAGACGTTTGTTGGTAAAACTAACAAATTGGGTTTAATGTTGCCCACAGCCACCGCAAACAAAGCGAGTAAGGTGTGACGTTGCGTCTAATGTAGATGAGGAATCCTCCAAGTCACCAGTGGGAGTTAGTGAGGTAATACATGGACTAGCTGTTATCATGTGATAAAGCACTGTTTGCGCTGCCAACTTCGACAAATATCACAAACCCTGATCATTGCTGGTGATTGTAGTTGTATATACAACATGTTGTCGCAACAAAAGTTACGCAAAAAATCAGTATTGCTTTATAAAAAATAAAAAAAGAATGAAAAGAAAAAGAAAAAAGCTATGTTGCTCTAAAAATCGTGTTATCGTGTAACATCAACTTTTAGGTATTGAAATGGTAAAGCCTATACGACATTTACAAAATGAAGCACCGTGCAATTCAAACATCAGAGCCCACAAACAAATTAGATTGACCACCAGTCTGTTCTAATCAGCACGTAACTTTGCTTCAAACTGTTCCCACTCTTTCTCCTTGAGTAATTATGTAGAATGTCGAAAGTGTCCACCATCGTTGAATGACGTCACTCATTTAATCATTACTTTTGGGTACCAAAATTTGTTGTAAACTCAAAGAAATTAGCATGAGTCATCAAAACATTTAAGGAAAGTATGGTACTTTTGTTACTTCGTATTGGTTAACTTTTGATAGACTTCCTTTTCTTTTCACTTCTTACACACAACCATCATATCCTGTTTCTTTAATCCAGTGCTTTACCTTCCAAGGCTTTCGTCAGAGCTCTAAAGCTTTTCTTGTGCTGAATTCGACTGAATTTTACGCTAGCGCTCACTAATTAATACTCACTGATAATAAGAAAGTACTGCATTGTGTTTTGGTACAGATTTTAAGAGGTGGTCTTTACTTTCAGAGAATTGTTACTTTGGGGGAGGGAATAATCACTTTCGGGTTTCCTTTAGTAGCCCTTAAAATTGACGTTACTTTTGAGCAGTTGTTTCTTTCGGACTTCTACGATAAATCAACGTGCGAAGCAATGCAAAGGAGATAAACTATGGAAGCTCTGCTAAGCTCATTTGTAAACTCCAATTAATCTTCACAAAACAAACAAATGTATTGACGTTTTACCCGCAAGGAATCTTTTTACAACCCAACATGGATTAGCTGTGACATGGCTAATCCTTCATAGGGTTCGTACAGATTTTGGGAAAGTCTTGGAAATTAATGATATCTTTTTCGAGGACCTGGAAAGTTTTGGAAAATTCCTTTTTCAACCGCTGGCTATGGAAAAGTTATGGATTTTTTCGGTTACCCATCCCAAACCTTGCAAAAAATTGCCTTGTTTTCGTTTGGTGCAAGGTATTGAGTCACATTGTGCTTTTGCAGACAAGTTGGTCGAATCAGCTGAGAGAAAGGGCAATATGTTTGATCTGAGTAAGTCAAACAGCTTCAGAAGAACAGCCAAGTCCAATAGGGAAGAGCTAGAGGTTATAGATACTGAGACAAAGCGCATGAAAGACAATGTACATTGATTTAAATACTTTAATGTTTAACAGAACTCTGAATTTATAGTGGTTGAGTTTCTTTATGTTTTGGAAATTTGATTAAATGGCTCTGAAAAAGTTTCGGAAAAGTTTTGGAATTTTTCACTGAGTAACCTGTACGAACCCTGCCTACATTCAAACCTGAACTAAACTTTTCGTTCTACTGAAATGTTTCTTAGTTTTCTGTTTGTGATATTTACAAATCGTGGTGCCATTTGAGAATCTAGTTGGCTAATGATAGGTGTCAACTATGAAGAAGTTACAACTACTTAAATAGTTCTTAGTCCACTTAGCTCAGTTTTCTCAGCCAATAGACCTCTTTCATAAATGGTGGCGATTTTAATATTCTTTTGTCTTCATTCAAATTAGCCCTACTGGTCTCGTTCTTGAGTTAAACTTTCAAAAGAATACGTTACCCAAAACGAGGCTAGTAGGGCTAATTTGAATGTAGACAAAAGAATATTAATATCGCCGCCATTTATGAAAGAGGTCTATGACGTAACAGCTTACATGACAGACGAACAATAATATCACGCCTCTGCTGACGTATCAAGTCAACGACCCGAGTAAGTAACAATACGATCAAGATAAAAACATACAATCACTTGACTCTTAAGATGACTTCCGCTCGCGTTATCTAAACGTCATCAATGTCATCTGCAACACTCCTTCTCAGGACTACACACATCCGGCCGATCAAAGGTAACAATGTTATGATATGACTCCTGGCCTTAAACTATTTACAATTTTATAAAGAAGCTACAAGAAAACAAATAGGTCTTAGTCCTCCGAAAAATCATCTGGCAGGCCTCCGCCATTACCTTTGTGAAATCTTTTCCGACTGGCTTACAATTGCCAAAGATAGATAACTCAATAATGCTGTTAAGCCGTTACCGATCGTTTTCTCGTTCTATAGGGAGACGAGCTTTACTGGCAAGCTTTAAACCCCATGAAAGTGAGTTTGGAAACAATTGTTGCCCTACAGAAGAAGCAGCGCCCCTCCAACAGTGTACTTGAGGAGCTTAAAACTTTCCAGGCAACCCTTTGTGATTTACTCAGCCAAGTCAGCTGATGCCTGAACACAGATCGTCGGTCAGTGCACGCGCTATTTTACTGTTGAAGATGTACAGCTCGCGTAATATTTACGAAGTCATAGCATTTTAGAAAGGAACTTTGCATAAAAACTTTTAAAAAAGTTACAATGCTGCTTTATGTATGAATGGAAAGCAAACTGTTATGATCTGATGTCTCGTTCGTGTTTTACTAAGTGTTATACATAACCATGTCAATAGGCCTTTTATGAGATAGCGAGCATGTTGCATTCTGGTCTAGTATCAGTACAAACATTTATTGTTTATGCTGCCCAATAGGGTGACGTTTGTACTGAAATTAGACCAGAATGTACTTTGTGTGTCTATCTTAGAAAAGGTCTATGGTGCATAACCATGTCAATGGTACATAGCCATAGGGAAAAAGAGAACAAAATCATATATTCATAACAACTCTGTGATAAAACAACACACCTTATCTTGTTGGCGGAACATTATCAAATCAAAGATTGACGTTCATTTGTTTGATAGCATTCCCGCCATCAACACTATAGCTCTCGCGAGTATATGATGTTATCAAATATTTATTACTCAATATATCAACACAAACCCTTTTTAAAATTAGTGTAACAAAAACCCAAGTTTATCTGAAAAATTGGTATCATAAATTTAAATAAAGCGAAACATTAACAAGTTATGTTAATTAGAAAATAGAAATATCTTTTTATGCACTGTGAATTGGAAATATTTTTTACCCTTGTTGATATTTTTGTATAGAAATAAATATTTTGTGTTAAAAGCGAGAGTGATGGTTTGAAAACTGGTTTTGAAGTTGGAATAGACCATTTCACGGTTCCTGAAAGGTAACCAAGCTTCTTCATGAAGCTGAGGCTAAGGTTGACCTGGCACAGTTAGAGTAGTGGAAATAATTATCATAAGAAGGAAACTTATTAGCATGTCTATTATTTCCGCTTCTCTAACTGTGACACTCCCAAGAAGAATAATCTTCTAATTTTCAACACCAAAGAAAAGAAGGTTCTATCAAAAGTGACAATGTTGAAGGAAAACTGTGCCCTTTTCGCAAGACTTTAATTGGCCTGTCAAAAACGTACGGAAACCCTGAAGATTTTTTTAAGTTTGAAAACCAGCCATGGTCACCTTTACTGTCGCAGATGAGACAACTCGGAGCAGGAACCAAAGCAGATATTGTTACTTGATTGCCTGATGACTGCAGTCAGTTAGTGGCGCAACCAAGTATAAATGCAATCAGTCTCCAATCAAAAGCTTTGCGTATCAAATATGTTAATTACTTTCATTGGTCAGGTTTCAGAAACTGCCACCCTTCCCATAAATGGTTTCCTCGACCATTTCAGTCAGTTGAAACCAACTATCCTTAAAATTTGTTTCAACTTGGAATTAGTGCTGTAGTTTATAAGATTAATAATGAATGCAACTCTCTAAATCACGGTTAATAAAGCTAGTGGTTTAGTGAAGATTTTAAGGGTTCACGTTGGCTATTCCGGAGTTACGCGGGAAACTGGGGCGACTCCACCACATGAAAGATCACCTTCAAAGTTGTCATTTGACCAAGTTTCATGCTTTTAGGATAAACAGAGACCAAGTTATAGACCTTGGAACATGGTTCAAAATTCATACAAACGTCTGTAATGTTGAGACAATGTCCCCCAAAATCATATAAACTCTTAAAATGCTGTATCAGTTTTGTCACAACTGTGAAGTCTTGTCATTCACTCACCATTTGAAAGAAGCTGAGATAAAATTACGTTTGATTGCCAATTTTTAAGAGTATCACAAAAATCATAAAAAAAAATTAAGAGCTTATATGGTTTGGGGGACGTCAACATTCCAGACGTATAGATTTTGTACCACGTTTCAAGGTCTATAACTTGGTCTCAGTTTGCCCTAAAAGCATGAAACTTGGTCGAATGGCAACTATGAACATGGTCTTTCATGTGGTGGTGACAAATTATCGATTGGTTAAAACTTGAAACTCGTCTCAGTTCCCTGCGCAACTCCGGAATGGCCAATAGCTTCCGGTAAGGATGGAGAATAGCATAACTAAGTGGAATTTTATTTTTCTCCAAACGCTCTGTACAGGAACGATTCATATTTCTCTTTAACTCGGTCTCAGGTGAGGATATAGTTGGACTAATACTGCTGGATTTCTGTGAATCGTTTTGCTTACTAAAAAAAGCACGGCCTCTTTCGCAGTTTTTCAAAAGTTAATGATTATGAATTATGTTTTCAACCTTATTTGTGATTATTAAATTTATGGATTCCAGTGATGTCATGTCCATTTGGTGGATTTCAAGTTTTACAAGCGTCATAAGATTGATAAAATTTTATTATATTTTTCAGAGACTTACAGTTCTTGTGTGCCTCTAAATAATGAATATTTGATTAAGTTTGTTCGTTGTTTTGTCTGGCCCGCAGTTTTATAAATGTCAATGTGAATGACATTGTTTACAAAATACAAGTTTGGACTTTGGCGCTCAACAAAAGTTCGACAGTTATTTTTTTTATTAGATCGTGCTCGCTGCTTGTGGCTGACCGAGCACTATCAATTTATGCAAACTTAGATTTATCATAACTTAACCTCAAGCACAATAAGTTTCTATGCATATTATTGTGCAATTTGTTATCTATTCTGAAAAAAACAGCAAGTGACACGGGACATTCTGAAACGCACTGCTTCAGTTTTATGAGTGAACAATGAACCAAACATTTTGAGATCTCAGCGGGTGGGTATTTGCGGGCCACGCTAGGTATTTTAACACAAGAAATATATGCTACTAAGCTTTAACCGGAGGTAAAATCAGGCAAGAAAACAATATACCGTGGGAGATTTTATTTCTTGAAAACTGGTTGAATTTACCATGGGCCGAGGGGTTGCGTCGAGTGGCAGTGTACTGCGGCTAAATGTCCAAACAAAATACACAAGTTATCAAAATATTTTTACTTTTGCAGAGAGAATAAATATCGTTTGACAACATACTGCAAAATTAACTCTAAGCGATTAACCGTTTTTGAGTACGAGCGCGTTGAAATATCATGTTTTCTGCATGTTTACAGCGGTTGTGAACAGCGATTTTCGGTTTCGGACCCGCAATTTCAACTTTGCTCGTTTTCTTGTGAAATAAAAATCGCCCGAGACTTTTAATAGTTCACCATAGGGGTTTTATGGACAAAATATGAGGAAAATGAAATTTTCAAATTGAAACTCGATTCTTACTAAATAATTATGGATATTCGCTCTTAAGTATTAGTGTTTATATTATACATTGAACTCTCTAACTCTTTTCTGATTGGCCGAAAGCGTACAGTGATATTTCGAAATCAGCGTCAGTGACGTCATCCAGCTGCAAATTATACAATAATCATGTCAAGGATATAAACTCTTGGTCTTCGGCCATCGTAGCTTAATAAAAAATATAACACAAACAGCGGTGATAAGCATTCTAAAAACATGCATTTTATGAACTTAATGTTTCGTATGCTAGTCAACATACATTTTCACAAGTAAAAACGTCAATTTGTTAGAAAACCTAATTATGCTGTATAAATGGGGGCCTGGAAACTAGACAAAAAATATGCAGTAGAGGACAGTTAAGGTCAATGGTAATCATGTCATTTATGACTGCAATGCATGATTTCTAAGGGTAATCATGTCAAGTTCGCGCGCTTTGTGTTGCTTGCCGTTAGTGAAGAAGCTAAAACATGACTTCTAAGTTTGCTTCGTTGACCGAGCAAGACATCAAAAAAAAATAGTCGAAGACAAGGACTCACAAAACGAAAAGGTCGACGAAGGTGGCAAAGAAGCTGTTTGCTGATTGAGAGAACCCGCGGAAAGGAAAGAGTTGGCACAAAATTTGAAAACATTTTATGTCGAAGCGAGGCCAGACTGTCGTTACCATTTTTTTTCGTTCAATGTATAATAAAACAATTATTAGATTCGGTTTTTGTGACATCCAGAATAATTAAGGTCTCGTTAAGGGTTATCAGCCTCGGCCTTCGGCTAATAACCCCTACCTTGACCTTGATTATTCTGGATATCACAAAAACCTCCTCCCAGTAATTGTTTATTATTGTCTGTGTTACTGTTCTGTTTAAGCTAGTAGTATTTATTTTTGAAGCGTTTATAATTGAACGCCTTGAAGTTCAAATTTACGTCACATTAATGTTTTAAAGTCAGCTTTAATTATCTTTCCCCATTTCAACTGTAAGCATAGTCTCATCATCTTGCCGCGGTCAGTCAGTTTCAATCGATACCTCATTATCAAAGTTCAAACTCAACTAAAAAACCAAAATAGGAATTAAGTGGGCGTTGTTTCAATGTTGGCCAAATCAGTACGTCAGATTTGGTCTCATGTGATGATTTTTTACAGATTGAACTCGTGCAATTCGTCACTTCAAAAACTCCAAAAGGACTGGGCCTAGTTACCCAAACAATCCCAGAAAGCGATGATGTCGTTTATATTTACACAATGTACGCTTTGTTATGTATGGTACGCAACACGTACAATACTTTTGTATCTTATGTCATTTTTGTAAACATTACAATAACGGTTAACACTTGAACAACTGATTTCTGGGATTGTTTGGGTAACTGGACCCAGTCCTTTTGTAATTTCTGGAGTGGTCAAACGCTTGTATTTGGCAGTAACTGACTTTTTCAGGGCGAGGTAAGTTTTCTTATTTGGAAATGAGAACATGTAGGTTTCCTTGTATGGCTTAGAGGTCTGTACGCTGTCAATTTTATTTTATTTTTATTTTATTTTATTAAGCTTTATCCCCGAAGGGAAAGAGACACTGCAACAGGTTTCCCCAATTACTGCAGACCCGTTATAATCTAAAGAAGCCCACTTATTTCCTACCCTGTCGTGTTTTAGTTGAATATTAAACTTTGATAATGACATGATTAAAACTAACTGACCATGGCAAGAAGATATGGCATAGCTTACAAGGATTTTACAGTTAAAATGGTGGAAGATAATTCAAAGCAGATTTTAAAACAGCATCAATGTGTTCTGAAGTTGAAATATCAAGGAGTTTAATAATAAAAGAAACAACCGACACATTGATTAAGTAATCTGAGAAATGTTGTCCTTCGGTTGCGTGGTTGTAATTATAAAACGCAGCTCGAAATAATGAGGCATTTTAGTCCTTCTACTGTAAAATTGTAAAAAATTTGCATCAGTAAAAATCCCTCTGAGTTTTCGACGCCTACAGCGTTGTGAGAAAAAATATGGATAAGATTTAAACGACTTTTATTTTTAACACTCTATTTTGAATTGTTTATAACCGATTATTAACATTTTAAACTATTCTGAAGAATATTGCATCTATAAGACTCTTTCGCGTGAATGCTTTGATATCGCACATATATCTACCACCCATAGGAATAATTCCTTTGTTTCAGGAACTGTTCTCTTACTTAAAAAACAATATATAGAGTTATCTTTCAGAGTCAAAGAAAGTGTGAAAGCAAAGCTTTCGCGACTATCTCGGTTGCTTCTTCAGTGCTTTTTTTTAATTATGATAACAGAATCCAGTAGCAACGTTTATTCTGATGCTCTCTTACTGTTTTCTGACTTTTTTCATTCCTATCTCTGACGACGCCGTTGACGGCGAAAGCTCAGAAAGATTTTGATACGTATATTTTTACAATTTTATAAGAATACTATTATAATAATAATGATAATAATAATAATAGTAATAATAAAAGCTTGAACCGCGCCTATACATGTGTCCTAAGCGCCTTGCAGTTGTAAAAATATAAATATATAATCGTAAAAAATAAATATATACAACTATAGCCTAGGGTAGATAAACCAAAACATCAATAGTAATCAATTATAAAAACAAACTAAAGTTCATATGCTAATTTGAATAGATACGTTTTTAGTTTATATTTAAATGAAGTAATACTGTCAGCTGATCTAATATTAAAAGGTAAAGAGTTCCAGAGGATTAGCGCGTGAACTGAATAAGATCGGTAGCCATAAGTTTTGAGGTTGTAGGGAAAAATCACAAGTTTAAGTTTATCTGAGGATCTGAATTTTGCTGTAGAAGGCCCTATTTGAGCTACGTTTTATTGCATTGATTAAGGTTTGAATCGTTTTGTTTGACGCTAAGAGTTCGTTTCTCTCCTTAAGCAATTTTATGGGAAAACTACTTGCCTGACGAGGGTATTCCACTTTAAATTTCACGAGTAAAATAATATCGGACGAAATTGCGAAGCGACAAGTTTATGTAATCCTCGGGATTTGCACGTATTTTTTTTAAAATTGCTTCTAAGACTTGACTGGAAAATAGTGGTCACCGCTCCTAGTTTACAAAAGAGGCACCTTTACAATGTTTTTAATTTTGTATATGTTTGTTTTCAGTTGTCATCTTTTTCTGAAGAGCAGCGAGGTGAGATTGAATTTAAATACATTTGCCGTATTGCACTAGTTTAAGTAAATTAGACGTCATGAATATATCAAATCGATTGTTGAAGGAGGAGTTCTCTCTGTCTTCATGTACGCTCCATGAAGATGTTTGTCTGAGGAGTCTTAATCGGTTCCACGAATCCGTGACCCAAATCCCTCGTGAGTCAAAATGCAGTGAAACCATACCTATCGGCTTTGTTGTGCAGCTGCTTTAATTGTAGTTTCTACATTTTCATAAATAATGCTCCGTGTCTGTCTTATTTGACTCAACTGGCTGGGAGGTTCTATCAAAACTCGGCAGTTTTAAACATTTTAAGATACTTATGCATTTACATATTAAGTTCTTTGATAAAAACTCAGCTAAGAATGAATGAAGTTTCCGTCTTTGTTTATTAAATGGCAATCGAAACCTTAATTTTTACAGTTTTGAATATCCTTTTTTTAGTATTTTTATCTTCTTTAGCGGTTATCAGAATTCAAACAATCTTTTGTAAACACGGCTAGGGCACAAGATTTATTTTCTGGCTCAGTAACCAACAAAAGAGAAATAATTCTGCGTAGCGTGTTATTTATCTGAACTCCAGTATAATTTATATCCAGTACTTTGTGGAAATGACGGACTCAGTAAATAATACACTACAAAACAAAAATGTACTCTGAGTTTTTAGTTGTACACCTGGAATAAAATTTTTAAAAAATTAAAAAACTAAGGAAACATTTCCAAAATATCATGACAGCAAAACGTGATTCTGTTTTTGTGGTTGTATTTCCGAATTGAATATTCTAAATAGGCGGCCACAGATATGATTTTTCACCAAATATCTTTTCGCTAAAACTGCTTAGAAACATTTTGTTTTGCAGGGGATTTAAACCCCAAACTTGACAGAACTATACACAACAATTCAATGATTGCCGTGTCGCTTTTCTTGAAAAAAAAGCATTTATCTCCTTCGGCGAATATTTAAAATTTGATTCAATGGTTAAACTGGGAAGACACCGTTCATTACTATTGGGCAGTAAACAATGGACATTGTTTCGTCACGTGGTTCGATCCACCTGCTCCCAAGAAACTGAGCATAATACTTACCGTGTATTTTAAACTGATAGATAGAAACTTGATGCGGACGAGTTGCTCGCTCGGAAGGCAATATTCGTTAATATTGCCATACTCATAATGGTGAATAATGGACCAGAAAGGTGAGTTACGTGGTAAAGAAATGGGATTTTCTCAATTTACTTCACTCGACTTTATGTTAGGCGACTGTGAAGACTGCATAGTAATTATAGAGGATATATTCTGCTGTAAGAAACTATCCTGTTCGTTTCTTGCGTCCACAAGTCTTTCAGTTTAATTTCAACTCGGTCTATCGATAGTCAGTTTTTTAAAGCTTTTGAAAAATCGCCAAAGTACGAGATTTCCCTTTTTAAAGGTAATATTCGATATCAATTTTATTCCTTCACGAATACGTTTTTTATGCATGTTGTTTTACATATTTTCATTTATAAAATATTTGCGTCGGAACTTGTGATTCTTTCTTTTGCCACCCGTCGAACAAACTAATTCTTTTAAATAAGCTTACCGAAATTGACAACTTTTTTTTATTTCTACAGAGTTACAGAGATTCCGCAGCGAATGTCTTGCCGCTCACAACTACTATCGATCTCTTCACCGAACCGCGCCTCTCGTCTGGAATTCCGCTCTCGCTGACAGCGCCCAAAGCTGGGCCGAGCAACTTGCTCGCTTGGATTGTCTGAAGTACAGCAACGAGAAAGGATGTGGTGAAAATATCGCTTGTTGTTGGGGATCTGAGTTGACAGGTGCCAAAGCAACTCAAATATGGTACGAGGAGAACAGCCATTTTGACTACGAGTCGCTGTGCATTACTCCTCGTGCGCGACCCTTCTGTCAAATAATATGGCAAGAAACAAGACAGCTAGGGGCAGCTAAAGCTAAATCTTCGCACGGGAGAGAACTGGTGGTGGCCCGGTACAAGCCAGCGGTCACACGGGAGTATGTGGCCAGGAACGTTCGAAGACCAATAACTGAGACAAGAACCGTCTCGGATCATAGCTCCGAAGCACCGCGGCTCACTCGCTTTGCAGGTAAGTTCTCGGCTTTGAAAGCACACTTACTGTATGAAGTCTATTCTGATTACGCAAGAAGATTTTTGTATTTTTTAGGAAGCCGTGTTTGCCTCTTGAAAACAATCAGTAGATGCAAACATTTACATATGTGTACCTCCGGAATAGAGGGCTTTGTCACTCCCCGCACTTTCACTTCCGCCTTTAGAATATGCTCAAGTTGTCAGACGATGAGGACGTCGTATGATATATCGTTCTAAAATTATTTAGTCCAGTTCGGTTAAAAATTTTAATTTTGGTTTTCCCAATTCAAAGACATTTGTAGTTGAAGTAAATTGCCAACAGTGAAGATGGCTTCCTGACAGCCAGTACACCTTTTGTTTTCTAAATCAATTTTATTTACTCCACTAGCAGTTGGTTCGATGGCGGATTTGGCACATAGCCTGCGGTTTAATTGCTACTAATGTTAGAATCGCGTTTTAAATGTTAATGTGCTCTTTTTGATTCAGGAATAAATCAATGTATAGAGAAAAGCCAGGCTTTGAATTTTTTTCTTTTTTTGATCTGAAACAAACTTGATCTGCACTCTGTTTTGTTCTACTTGTAGTTTGTAGATTTTAGCCAAACTGATTTGTTGTTGCCGCAAAAACTCGATAAATAAAATAAAAGGCCAATATTATATACAGAATGCATTATCAACTTAACCTATAAGGTTGCGATTAAAACATATGATTACTGTCAACACCGTTGAAAGATACTGTCTCACATTGCTTTCACTTGATGTTTATATACCGAAGCTTAAGTCCTTTTCAGTCAACAAAAGTACTTTGTCTTAAATATGTAAATATGTTGTAACTGTATTTGCATGCACGTAAAAGTATATCAACAAAAAGAAAACTGACTGTATATCTTCCAAAGATAATCTATGTTCGATTTCAATGATGTAAAACTTTGATAATTACACGTTATATTAAAGAAAATGTAAATCAAGGCGAAATTTTGCGTTTTGGCAATAAATTTTGTAGTTTTACTAAGAACATATATAAAATAAATCGTTCTAATATCTAAAATTTGTTCTAAGGACTGTTCGAGAAACAAACTCGGCTTGAAAACGCTTTAGAAAATTTCGATCGCGGTCCACTGTTGCTTTCAAGAGCTGTTGATTACACAGAGCCTAGATTCCTTTTAGGGAAAAGTTGATTCCTCAAGTAGCTTTGTTTAGTTTTTGCTAATCAAAACACGATGAAACAATTCAACGATGCTAAATTGATCGCCTGCGAATAGTAACTGTATGGTCTGCGGTTGCTACCTTTTCACCTGTTGATTTGATTTTAACATCACGGCAATTGAGAAATACGAACGTGCACACTACTTTTCGCGACCACTAAACGCCCTTGGTCAAAAGTAAAGAGAAAATAAAAGAAAACTTAAACTAAATGTTTTAAAATGAAATTAGTGTTTCTTGTCTTTTATAATTTTATATTTTATCGATTCTTTTCTCTGTGGCCAGCTGCTGTGATACATAATTATGCACCAAGCTGTCTGTACGAATCCGGTGGTTTGTTTGAAAACAAGCTTGGTTGTTTGAGCTAGTGACGAACAGCAATTTCTCGACTATTTACGGTTGAAATCTTGAGCTCTTTTTATCGTTCAGATGCTTTTAGTTCAATCCGGTTGCAAACTTGCTTCGAAATAATAGTGGAAGAAATACATGTGTCGGGAATCTTCTAGTTTTAAAAACCAGACAAAGAAAGAGTGATTTTAAAGGACTAATTATGCGTCAGGAGGAAGCTGGTTTTTAATGGATACAACTCCGTTTGTTCATCACAGTAGAAGCCGGATGAACGGGAGGAAGCTCAGAGGTATGGCAACACAAAAAACAGTACTTGACCTCAAATCTCCTCCCTTAACTGAAAAACCTTCACTGGTTTTGGCTCTGTGTTGTACTAGACTATACACATACATAAAATATGAACAAATTTGTAGCAGCAAAACTAGGTCGTTTTTGTATCGTTCCATTAGCACAAAATTAAGCGAGTCCATTTATTTTCTGTTTGAAACGATATTTTTGGGAAATTTCATTAGACCAAATGCAAAGTGTATTATGTTCTACAATATTTTTGCTAACAGCGTGGTAAGTTGGTTTAGAACTCTCATTGTTAATTCATGTTTTTTTTGTTTTCTTAAAGTTGTTGTTATCAGGATTACAACGGCTAAGGCTTTCCTGGATGACAGCATGTTTTAAGAGGGTAAAAAATTGGTGTTTCGCCGCGATGCAAAACGAAAATCACCTTTCTGCGTGTTGAAATGTCATTGCATGTTATTTTTGTTTGTTATTTTGCTAAACATTTTTGGTGTCCCCAACAATCTCTTGATTATTCGGCTTGGTAAAAATTCACTTACGCCAGTTGGTAAACGCGAACAAGAAGCCACTATCGAATTCAAAAATAATGAAAAGAGGGTTATTGTTTTACTCCATATTCAAAAGTTATTCTAAGAACAATTTTTACGCCCCCAAAATATTGACAGAAAAATTGTTAAAACCGCTAAAGTTTAAGTTGGCGCATTTCCTGATTAGAGAAAGCAAGATGGACGTCAATTGTTTCAATCAAAAACTGAACTGTAACTGCACTTTGCAAAATTACATTTGATATAAATGATTCAACCCTGAGCAGTTGTATTCATTTTTGTTGGGTTGAACGTAGTTGATGCATTTGTTATCACTTAAAGACAAGCACACATTCGAACTCGACTATGGTGTCTTCAACGTCCAATGAAAGAATAGCATTTTTAAAACGATTCCTACTTCATATAGTCTGAAACATAAGGCCCAGGGAGTTTGTAATCATTGTTTCCCACAGTGCACTCCGATTTTTTGGTGGCCAGTGAAATCGAATATCGGAATATATGTTGAAACCTGGTTGAAATAATGAGGTAAAATTAAACTTTCCCATTCTTTGAAAACATCCTTACAAATCGAAAATTAATTGCCAGATTAGGATATTTTTAAGCGTTTCAACGCTTTCAAGAGACCTTGTTATTAGAAGGATTGACAAGTGCTACAACACTTTATAATGCCGCAGCAGTGTTATGGTACCTTGTGAAACATCAGTTAATGCTAAACAAGATGCAGAAATTTTCTTGATGTGACAAGTTACCATGGCAACAGGAAAACCCTAACACACTATGTTTTGGCTTAAGTTGCTCATATCAAAAAAACAAACCCGATGACCCCAATTTTTTATTGCACAAAAGTAATCAGCAGGCCAAGATGAAGCTCTCTGCAAAGTTTAAAAAAATTCTATGGAGCGGATTCAGAGCTACCTTGAATTTTTAATTCGTTCGCAATTCCTACCCGGTACCCAAGTCCCCTCTCGTTTTACAAATGGCGAATACCGCTGTGCTCCGCTATCACTCTGTTGATCAGTTGAATGAACCGGCGATTCGCTACTACGTCCATATAAAATCTCAGAACGAGGCACTCTAAACATGGACTAGCCGTGAATCTCTATGAACTGCGGAGTATTTAATCGCTGATATCAGGACACACCGGCCATTTTATACGCAAGTGTTGCGATTAGCGAACTTTGTTATTGCAGTAGGTAGCATACTAGGCGAATTATTCTAGTCGCCGCGATCGGCGAATAAAAATGCCAGTTGTATCCCGGCTTGAGATTATACAGAATGAAAAGAACCAAAGCAGCGATTTAATGAATACAATCGTCAAAAAAATGGTACCACTGAGTTCAGATCTAATACAGCCACGTTCTTGTTTCATGTGCTTCACATTTTGTATTATTAAGTAGATCTGAGCCCCATATAGAAGCAGAACATGCTACACGGCTGCATACTCGATTGAAGATAAAATAGTTGTACCCAGTCTGGGATTATCGTACACTATCCAACTCAACTAAACAATAAACTGCTATGTTGCCAGTGTGGTGGTCCCTGATGGTGTAGCGGTAAGCACTCTTGATGACTAGAAAACAGGGAGACGTGGACTCGAGTCCCGCTCATGGCATGTACTAATCGGCTTTTCTGATGCGTGTATTCATTATTTCCTTTTATACTACTGAACAAAGTACTTAAAGTTTACAGGGTTTTCAAAAACATTTGAGGTTTGAGTTGGAAAAGGAAAAGTTGGGGTTGGGTATCTTGTAATATTCATGCTTCGTCCTCGAAGTTTCGGCCACTCATAGCTTTTACAATTTCTCAAGCATTCGTCTGAAATCGCCGTTGCATGGTTTCAATGAATACACTCTTTTTTCTTTATCAGAACCTTTTTTATAAGAATGTCAGGCTGAAAATCGGCCAAAATTTAAAAACATGCTAAGAACACACCCGAGGCTGAGGAATGGCCGAGAACTTTATTTTGTAACATTACGGCACAAAATCATGAAATCGGCAAATTGTCGATAGCACAATATTGTTTGCAATTAGAGTAAAATACATGAAAATTTAAAAGAGCAATTTGCGGGACTCATTATTTTCTCTTTCACTCTATCTACTTATATATCAATTATCGAAGTTCGTATCTTCTTTATAGATACACACACAGTGTCTTCATGAACAGCAGCCAGTGAGTAAATGTTGTTACATTTAAACTTGTTTTTGTTTTAGAAAAAAAGCGTCTACATCAAATATGTATGATTATATTAAGAACAGTTTAAGAACATTTGAGGCTAAAATCCCCAAAATATTTAAGGACATTCAGCCTCGGCCCAAAGAGAAAACGTTCCTATAAAAAAAAGAGTGTATCTCGAGAGAAGAGGGAAACAATTTGGCGTGGATCATGTCAGTGCGATTATCCAATTTTTTTTCCCCGGAAAGTAATTGAAAATAAGAGAATAAGCAGTATCTAATCATTGCAAGTGTTGTGTTATGGGAGCTGATGATGATTGACAATAAGAGAATAGGCACTATCTAATCATTGCAAGTGTTGCAGTATAGGAACTGCTGATGATTGACAATAAGAGAATAAGCAGTATTTTAATCAATGCAAGTGTTGTGGTATGGGAGCTGATGCTGATTGACAATAAGGGAATAAGCAGTATCTAATCATTACAAGTGTTGTGGTATGGGAGCTGATGATGATTGACAATGAGTATATAAGCAGTATCTAATCATTGCAAGTACCGTGGTATGAGAACTGATGGTGATTGTAAATAAGGGAATAAGCAGTATCTAATCATTGCAAGTATTGTGGTATGGGAGCTGATGATGATTGACAATAAGGTAATAAGCAGTAGCTAATAGCAAGTGTTGTGGTATGGGAGCTGATGATGATTGACAATAAGAGAATAAGCAGTATCTAATCATTGCAAGTGTTGTAGTATGGGAACTGATGGTGATTGTAAATAAGGGAATAAGCAGTATCTAATCATTGCAAGTACTGTGGTATGGGAACTGATGGTGATTGTAAATAAGGGAATAAGTAGTATCTAATCATTGTAAGTACTGTGGTATGGGAACTGATGGTGATTGTAAATAAGGGAATAAGCAGTATCTAATCATTGCAAGTGCTATAGTGTGGGACGTGATGATGATTGACAATAAGGGAATAAGCAGTATCTAATCATTGCAAGTACTGTGGTATGGGAACTGATGGTGATTGTAAATAAGGGAATA
>JAOBYJ020243094.1:0-16248 GCA_025403565.2 Palythoa heliodiscus | reverse complement strand
CGAGGGTGTGCTTAATTCCGTTTTCTTTCATGAATTCAGCGAACTCTTGTGACGTGAATTGCGGACCATTATCGCTACCCGTACCAAAACCACTGTATTTTGAAAGTGTTTGAAAAGTAGTTTAAAGCTGTTTGAATGATTTAAAAGGTATTTTTACCTTACTTTGATGTATTTTTATTATGTTTAACAAAAAATCCAAAATAGTCATAGGGGATTGAAATGTAGTTAAGATCTGTTTTAATACTATTTACAAAATTTTGACGAGTTTCCGCTATATTTGAAACCTATTTGTGAAAAAAAATACATTTTAAATATAGTACTTAAACTATATTTTCAGAACAAGGCTGTTGATGAGTTGCTTAAACTTATTTTAAATAGCGTATTTAAATTGTGTTTTGAATACAATAATGTTCAATCACTAATTTAAAATGTAGTTTTTACGACTAAAATACAAAACAGCTTTAAATAGGGTGTTTAAACACTATTTGGAATACAACTTCACGGCCAAAATTTTAAACAGCTCATAAATAGTCTAGTTAAAACATGTTTAAAGCTACTTAAACTGTATTTTCAGAACAAGGCTGTTGATGAGTTGCTTAAACTTATTTCAAATACCGTATTTAAACTCTGTTTTGAAAACAATAATGTACTATCACTAATTTAAAATGTAGTTCTTACGAGCAAAATACAAAAACGACATTCAATTAGGGTGTTTAAACACTATTTGGAATAGAACTTCACGGCCAAAATTTTAAACAGCTCATAAATAGTCTAGTTAAAACATGTTTGAAATTGCTTTTTAGAGGCAAATTCAATTTTAAAAATGATTTGAAATATATAAGCACTATAAACTGCTTTAGACAGGATTGAAATAATGCTATTTTAACAGTATTTTTTAAGGAAAATACCAACTATGTTGATTTTAAAGGTGTTTATGTTTTCAAACATAATTTAAACATGCAGTCTTTAAGGTATTTTAAAAAGGCAACCTGGCCCTCTCGATACTCGATGTTAAAAAAACTACGATGGAAATAGAACTTTATTTCAGTCAATAGAGTTTCAAGTCTACTTTTGAGGTATTTTTAAATTCCCTATCTTTGCCGATCTAAAATATATATTTAGCATTGTTGGTGATGAATGAGGGTGCATGGGCAGCTTGCATGGCGCCGCTTTTTGCAACAAAATCTAGTCAAACATTCAAACGATCCTAGAAATTAATTGACCATGCACTGTCAAATTTCCCCAACACAAGTTTTTAGCAAACTCAGAAATAAGCACTATGTTTCGATCAAACCTATCGTGTACGTTGCAGGCGTAATTAAAGGCCGTGTTACACGAGTCAACTTGCAACGACGATTTTCCGCGCAACACTGTATCGTGGAAAATCGTTCCCCGAGTAACAGGTCACCGGGGATAATTTTCTGCCCAACAGTGGGCTCGCACAACATGTTGCGAGTTTTTGAATTGGTTTCAAAAACTCGCAACACAACAAGCAACGTTGTTGCGCGGAAAATCGTCGTTGCAAGTTGACTCGTGTAACACGGCCTTAATGCATTACGCATGCGCACGTACTCCGTTACAGACTTCATATAATTAAGGAACAATAAACTGGCTTTAGTCCTTCTCAAAGGAATTGGCCATATGGCTGACAAAAATCACGTCAGTATCAACATCTATTCTCATGCACTTCTTCTTAATGGAAGAAATAGGTACAGAAATGATGTCCCCGAGCGTAACACGTTTCATATGTTTAATCACTCGGATTCCCTTATAACGTGGAAGCTGGGTAGCATGCTTTGTCATCTTTTGGACCAAAGCAATAAAGAAGAATGGCAATGAACAGGAACACTTGGTGCTACATTGCATTGTGGTGCATTTGGCCTGGCACTTAAGAAACTTCAAAACAGAACCGTAATAGGTCCTTCCTCTGTCTTCAAAAACAACGGTGAAATTATTTCGTGCAGTTGTTCGTTTATAAAGGGAGCTTTGATACTCGACACCATTGATTATTGCACGCTTGAAGACCCACACTCTAGACACTGCTCCAATAACCGCCCTTTCTTCTTTTGTTAACAAATTCGATGTCACCCACACACGCTCTAAGGATCCGACAACAAATGAACCCTCTGTTATTTCTTCCCCAATAGTCCTACAGTGTACGAAGTTGAGAGAAAAGCAAAAATTAATCTCAAAATCAATCTGGCGCACATGAATCTTGGGTATAACCGCACAACGTTACATTACAATTTACTTTACATTGCAAACTGTCCTCTGGAAATGCTAGGTATGGATTAAATAATAGAGATTTAACCTTCGGTTTAAATTATATTTTCTATCTTTCGATACTTATTATCATCCCTTAATTACCATATACAGTACTTATATACCAACAAATAGTGGAAAGACAAAATGAAAACCCAAGGTTATATTTTTAAAATTGCAACAGATACGTACACGTGTACAATAAACTTGAAAAAGCTACAGAATCATTTTACTGGGTATTAATATTAATTTAGCGGATGGGTGAATTAACATACCTACAATGATAACTCTTTGACATAAGGCTCTTGTAGAATCGCTTGGCAACCGATTCCTCGGTCAGGGATTCAGCTAGCAGAGGAAGGCTCTGGTGAACACATATTGACTTGACAATCTAAAAATTCAAGGAACAAAACGGAACAAAGGACCATTATTGCGCAGAAAATAGTTAGATTTCATAACCTTAATTAAGGAGTCCCAATAAGAGTACTGAGATCATTTAATTATTTGACCGTTGGTTCTTGTTGGATTATTGCAACAAAACACACAGCTATAAAGGAACATCTGTAATTATTTTGAAAGTAAGATGTTCTTCTTACCCATAAAGTAAAGGGATACGATAAAATTCAATTACCAACTGTATTCATCATACCATATCTTATTAAAGTCAATAAAGTTAATAGATCCAAATCAAACATGCAAGCATGATAATAATGATATGATAATATAATAATATTAATAATATTAATAATAATAGTAACAATAGTAATAATAGTGATAATAGTAATAATAATAATAATAAACACTTGCATCAAATCCAAACTAGTGAAAAAGATCTGAGTTCCAGATGGGGTTTGAGCCATGACTGGTTGGATACTGTAACCATTAGCTACTGACTTATGTGACTTAGGAAGTAATGATAATAATAGTAATGTAAGCAATAATAATAATGACTTTGATGGGCTTTTTCATCAGAAAAGTGGCTCTTCATCCAACAACACAGGCTAAAAGTAATAACTTATGTATATAAAAATAATAACGATATTAATAACAAAAATAATAATAATAATAATGACTAAAGTTCTGTATTACTAAAATTGTCAGTATAAAATATTAACATTTATTGAACACTTTATAGTACATGCACATTAAATTTAAAAATTAGAACATGCAGTATTGAGGTAAGAGAAAATTATTTGACCTGTCCTTGAATATTTTGACTTCCATGGAAATATCCTGACAAGTCACCATTAAAATCCTCAAAAGGAAAACAAGAATTTGACCACAATGGTCCCAACTTCTCCACTACTTCCTTTAAATGAAGAACTTGATGTACGTTGAATGTCTGGAATCTTTCTCCTGGAATTTAATGTAAGTTGATCAATAAGAAATGTATATTTTTACCAGCAATCAACAAATACCACCAGAAATGCAACTCCATATTAAAAAATACCACCTGTTGTAAAAGTAATCTGCAATCTGTGTATATTGCCCTGAACAGCAGAGTTTTAAATTGAAACAAATCATAACATGCTCATTCTCACCATAGAACCTTGGAGCCTGTGCACAGTAAAGCTTGAGGAAAGCGCCAGCCTCCTGCATATCAGATTCTGAAATCCTGTCTTTGAGGAGGCGATAAATTCCTCCCACAAGGAAAGCAAGGTGTAAAAAGTAGTTGTCTTTCAGTCTTATAGACAACAATGGCAAACAGTAATATAGAAGAAAAGCTCTCTTCTCATTGGCTGAAAAAGGAAAAAAAGTAGGATTATTAATTCCTACGTGACACTGAGGAAATCAGCCAAGAGCCCAGTTAAATAGCTGTTTTCATTGGTTTAATTAACAAGCCTTGTAATTAACTATAGAAATAGTAATATCAAAGATTTGCCACGCACAGCTGATCAATTTTTTTTGAAAAACTGTGGAACATATCTTTGAAGTTGGAAATGAGATAAAAGTAAGAGAAGTGGCTATCTTGAAATTATAATTGCCCTAAAATATACAAGATAAAAACTTGATCAATAACCTTTCCATTGTTTCCAATCAGATATGCTTCTTGGGCGGCGAGTTATTTCAGAAATGGGCCTCAAGGAAAGGAACTGGCTATCAATTTCATCAAGGTGTTTACCCAAGTAGCTCTCACTTGATTTATCCTCAAACCACGCTTTCAAATGCTGGTCTACTACTCCTTCACAAAGAAAGGAAAAAACAATACACCAATCAAAAATTTAAAACAAAATCTTTAAATATCAAGTGCTACAGATTTAGACAGAATTTTCAGTTCTGTTGAGCAATACAAATGGAGAGATAAGTCATGACAAGATGCCTTTGAAAATAACTTTGTGCTCCCTTTCTGCTTCGGTTTTTAAATTTCCATTTTTTGTTGTACATGTAGAAACTTACCTCACTGGTACTTAACTTTAAGAAAGAGATTTACACAAATTTTCAAAACTTACATTGTGTAGGAGTCAAACTGATTTTGAATGATGACTGAAAATTGTTGACCTTGTGTTAAAGTGCAGAATAGTATGTACCTTCACAAATACAGTGCATGTAATCAACAGCAGTCCCTGCAATGACATCATGAAAAGGCAGTGCAAATGCCCATGATAAACCAAGAACACCCTCCAATGGTTTCTGAAAGTACAATGATATGATAAAATGTTGAAGTATAAAAATGAATATTAATATAATTGTGATTCAAGTGTTTGCCAATTTTCTGGAACTTCTTATTTTACAAGAATGCCAAAATTATGACTTTGATGGTACAATAATCTTCAACAATATAGCAAAGAGTTTACCTAAAAGCAAACAAAAAATATGTGCTTTTCACATGTACAAGGAATTTCTGTGGTATATTTTGTGCACAGACATATATAGTGCTTCCTTTTACAATCCTAGCAGTTTTTGCTGTTCAAGTTTGTTTGAATTACATAATTTTATACAATCCAGACAACTGTAAAGTTTCTACTACATTGTACCATGTATTTTGATAATCCACTGCTGATCTCTATATTAGAATGTTTTGCACAGTACAGCTTTGACTTAGCACTCTAATAAGTTGCTATCCATGTAAGTATTCACTTTTCAAAATTCTTACTACAACTAATGTGTAAAAAGGCAAAACATTCATTGCTGAGACCAGTACAGGGTAGAATGAAATGGCAATAAATTCCATTAAGATAGTTACCGTAACTTTTCCTTTCTGGGATATTTGAGTCATAGCAGCAACAGCCTGCTCTTTTACTTTGTCATGAGTTCTTTCTTTTGCATATCCAGTTGATTGAGCCATTTCAATATTGAATGGGTAAATGTGGCACTGCCTTCTTGAATTTTTTTTCCCTGGACCAAGGTCGAGTTGCTCACCGGGTTCAGTACATTTTGGGCATCCAAAGTATCCATTATGTTGCTTAAAACTAAGCCATGATGATCTGGCAGGTGAATCCATGGTTGTGTCTAGTAGGATTCCTCGGATGGTCTTCCCTGTTGCTCCATCAATTTTGACACCTTTTCAATCATATAACAACATAAATTTATGTGTCAATAAATGAGAAAAAAATCATAATTTTACAATTGAAAAAGATTAACCACTGAGGAAGACTGACATTGCTGTACAATGACATTTTTACAGTGCAAGCAAACAAATGCCAGGTTAAAGCATTGATGACTGGAATTAAAATTATAATAATTGAAGAGGTTAGTAACTAACCCTGTAATTACAAAAACTAATACAATTTTCAAATTGAGATTAAATTGCACAATCTCCAAGAAAGAAAAGTATTAACATTTGCTCAGTTCCTATAAACAAACAAGTGCAATTTTTTACACTTTTGAAATCTCAACACAAGCTTTACAGTGTATTTATTTAATATTCAGGGAACTGAAACCAAGTGGCAAGTGCTTCAGCTACAGTAAGCCCAGATGCATTTATTTTTTCTTTGATTCAATTATTAATTATTTAAATAACATTTTTTTGCAAAGACGACCTTGATATAAATGATGCTGTGTAATAAAAAATAAAACATATAATACATACATGTATATTACGAAATTTATTTGCACGTCACATAACTAACCTTTCAAGTACAAATCTTTGATACTTTCACAAAAAGGTTTCATAAAGGTTGGGAAATGTGGTTTGTTTTTTCCGAACCATATACCAGCAAACAATCTGTTAGAGCGGCTGAATCTTAATATAGAACAATAAGACAAATCATGATAAAATACAACTCATTTAATATGAAATTAAAGACTAAAAAAAGTGGCAAAAAGGAAGCATGTCAGTATCATAAGAATATATAAGCCCTCTTGATTTCAAACTTATAATCAACAATAGACAGATTTAGCAAACTATAAAGACAGTAAATACAACATCAAATGTAAGCGACACTCAATTTACTTGATCTCTGCCATTGGTCAAGTAATATATTGTTACATCGCTTTTCAAGGTTTGCTTGTGCTGTCAATATTGACATCATGTAATCTTTGCTAAGTTAATTTTAATGAAACTAAATTTTAACCTATCACAATTTACTGTAGTTAGCTGGAATAGCAATCCAACAAAATGTATTGTTCATATTATGATGTTTTAATGATATTAAAATTTAATGATTGCCCTTAAATATTTTATAATACTTATTTTTGAAATGCTCTTTTAGGGGCGAATGTTAATGTATTTATCATTGATGCTTGAAAGGTTGATGATTTTATTTGGGAGGTGTATTCTACACTTGTTCGTTTTTGGTGATTTCATGATAAAGTGAAGAATACACCCCCCCCAGTGCTTTATGGGGCATATTCTACACAATATCCATAATGTCATTTACCTTTCTGTTGGTGGAAGTTCGTTTATCACATAGTACATTGGCCAGACACCTGCTCTTGTTGAGTGCACCAACGCAACCCCATCAGTGTTGCCAAGAAGTGATATATTGTTAGGATCACTTAAGAAACCATTTTGTGTAGACAACTTCTTGTACAAATGACCATCATAAACATCGTCTATAGTGGATTCAACAAGCTTTTGGCGATGGAATCTGTAGCTCAGCTTATCAAGAACACCAGGTGCTACAAATAAAACATAGGCACATAAATTAATGCATTTATTTAGCTATTTTAAAAATTGTGTTGCACTATAATCCCATAACCAACCTTAGAAGAATAGTTCATTTATTGATAGAAACAGTGTTCAAAATATTTTTTTTATTCGAAAACAAATTTTCTCTACTATTGCAGTAGTACTTACTCATTGTTAAACTGTTTTATTGTCTGCAATTGTTAACTTTACATATGCCACACATAAGAGTCACTGATAAAGGGGTAGAATATGCTCGAGTATTAAGTGTCTCTTGTTTTATGTGCCAAAGAGACAGCCAAACAAAATCATTGATTTCTTACGAGGGTTGCTCATAATTACTGTATAGCAGAGCTGTGCTCTAGTAGCACCCAATTGCTCCTGGTAACTTTTGTTGCTTCTGAGTGGAAATTGAATCTTAGTTTCTTCTCAAAATATTTATTCCAAATTTTAAATTCTGAATAAGTGTAGTTCATTTATTTATCACCTTCTAAAATTATTCCTGAAGAATGTTTGCTTTCCATCAGGAAATAAGCCACTTTATGAATTTAACTATAAAAACATAACTGTAACTACTCTGATTTTAAGGCAAGGGGAAGCACAGTTGGTTTGATCAAGTTAGAACTGAATTAAATCCTTTGACTAATTTGCCATCAATATCAAGATTAACTTGAAATTACAGAAACTAAATTATATATAAAAGGTAATGTACATGTACCTGAGAGAACTGCCTTCAATTGATCTTGCACAGGAATTTCAAGAAACATGGTTTCCTCCGTTAACTGCCAGTTGCAAACCTTACACCTTTTTTTGCCTTCAAGAGTGGTATTGGTGATATATGCATGGCACTTTGTGTTTGGGCAAAAGAAGTGTTTGACAATTCTTTGTGCATGTTTTTCAAAGAATGCATAAACTTGCATTGTGTTTTTTGGTATATTATTTTCTTTGGGGCAGATGAGGTGAATTAGTGTTAATACATCTTCTAGTGCAACACTAGTTAAACGATGTCTTGTGACAATACCAGAAGCAAAATAACAAACTCTTTTACACAAAGTTGTGAGTTTGAAAACAAAGGATCTCCATCGTGATTTTCTGTGTCAGATGCTGCGTTTTTAATTTCACTTACAATTTTCAGCTCTTCAAGCAGATCAGATTTGTCGATTATATCTATATAATCGTCTGTGTTGAGAAAAAAACTTGGGAAACCTTCAGTACGGTTACTGTAATCATCACTTTCATCTTCTAATTCAGGAGGTACTATGTCCCACCATTTAACAGTTGTTGTAGATTCTGGAAAACCAAACGCATCATTAAATAGCTGCAGTAAATACCGAATATCCAAATGGGACTAAGGCATAGCAAATCACAAAACTGCATGCAGCTCAGCAACTAAAAAAACACGTTCTAGCCAAAATCGGACTTGTCGTCCGGTAAACCCAATGGGGCCGGCGTTTTTCGCCTTGTTCATGCATCTACACACCGCAGGCTGCGTAAATTTAATTCTAACCATGAAATCCACTTGTGGATATATGGTCTCCTGCTTTCCAATACACCTTAGTACGCTCTTCGATCGTTTGTTGACATCGCTGCAACCAGTGTAAATATCGAATACCCAATGAAAATAAAACGCACAGCAAATCGCAAAGACAAGTGCAACTTAAACAAATGTAAATACATGTTCTAACCCAGGCTTCCTCGTCTGATAAGGGAATCGGGCCCAATCCTACAAAAGGTTGACTTGCAACTTTCTTCTTGGGAAATAAGATCCTTCAATTGTTTAAGACGAAAATTCTTTCATGTCATTTGCATTTCCGCATCTGAGACAAAAGGACTTTTTTCCCCAAGAAGAATGCATTTGGAAAATATTGAGGCAAGCGAATAAGATCTGTTATTCTTCTTGCACACGTGTTTGCTATATATTTTAACAATTACCCTACATAATAACTCTTACGTTCTTGCGGCGTGTTTCGCATATTTTTTTAAGTACGATAATATTCTCATGGAATAAAATATTCATCTGAAAGAACACTCACCACTGCAATCTGAAACTTCCAATAAATCCCTACTTGACGTAATATTTACATGTAAGCTTTCGTCGTCGTTGGCAGCAGCACCGTCTTCCAATGATTCCTGGGCGGATAATAAATCTAATTTACGATCAATGTCCATATCTTCTTCCTGATGTCCACTCTGCGATGATCCGGCGCTTGTGATCTGAGGAGGCGCACTTGAGCCGCGTGTGAGCTCAAGTTCCATTGAGAACTGGCTGTCCAGAACTAAACTTGATTGGTGGCAAAAAAACTCAGCCGACTGACAATCCGATGAGGCTGTTTCTCCAAATTCCCACTCTGTATCCACATAACTATTATCTTCGCGTAGCGCACAAAATGGATTAGGATCTTCTTCTTCTTCACAAAATTCAAACTTATCACATTTAAGTGGATTTGGTTGTTCTTTTTCATCGTCATCTTCCACTGGTTCTAGCAGCCTATAATTCTTTTCAATTCTTTGCACATGCTTCTTAATTGGACTGTATTCTTCGCGCGCGGGGTCAATCAGTGGGTCTTTATCATGAAAAATGGGCCTTCTTTTAGACGACATGTTCGTCGCTCGAAAACGCGGGTAGCCGAGCGACCGAGTGCCTTAAAAAAGTCTTGTCAATCAAAATGATGAACTTTGGCATTCGGCACAGCGAGGGTCGGAAGGCACTACAGACTCCTTTTGTTTATAGATCAGAAAAAAGCGCGGGCTTTCTGAATATTTAAAGTGAATTGCGCGCGGAAAATCTTCCTTCTTGCATGCTAATCGTTGGTTTGGCTGTGTGTCTTTCCTCTGCGAGTTATTCCTGTGGAAGATCTTGTTTTACGCTTCGTTTCCACGTTTATATCTGTTTATCAATCCATCAAACAAGGTAAGCTATATATTTTATATGTATGTACAATATTTTTATAATATATTTTGACGTACTTTACCTCAGCTTTGATTACAATTTATGTTGGACTACTTCGATCGGCTGAACTAAATTTTATATATTCTTGCTATACCAGATGTCTTTCGCAGTGGTGTGTTGGACCCAAAAAAACACAACTCCTCTGCCTGCAGAGCAAGTGGAAGTTATCAAGATTTCAAAGCTGGCAATTATTGGAGATGCAGAAATAGGAAAGGCTTTTGTAGTCTACAGTTCAACAAAGAAATTTGGCAAGGAAAAATCTCGTCCATACATAGTAAGTTCCCTTGGATTGCATGAGAAAAAAACGAGCCAAAGTAATTCATTCTGATAATATGCCCTAAACTTTGCCCGCTGTAATTTCCCATAAATTTGTCCGTATAATTGATACCGTCCCGCGTCGGTGTTGATTTCTGTACCGGCAGGTCCGACTCTCTGTACCAATAAATACAAGTTTGAATGATGCTAGGTTTTAACGGACATGTTGTACTTTCTTTTTCGCTGGGGATTTGTAGCATTTTTACATTAAATACACGTACATTCATTCGAAGCTCATTTGAAGCACTTATCTCAAATGCCATCTCTTGATTTCCGTGAAATTTTAACCATTTAAAACTTATTAACACTGCTGTTGCTATTATTGTGTTCCGCCGCTCTGTTTTCTTTCAAAAGCTGCTTTTGTGGCAAATTTTTCCAATCATTATGTGAAAAACTTTAAGTACTTCGCAAAATGTCTATTTGTGTTGGATCGAGGAGTGGCCGCGCCGGTCCGCGCTAAATTTTGAGCGGTCAATATCATTATCGATCTGGGCAACTGGTCAGACGTCATTAAATGAGGAATCATGTGTCATCGATCATGCGCACTGATTCTGCAGGAAGACCGTTGAACTTTAATTTGAAACTGTTCGTTTTGAGAGTCATCGCCAGATATTTTTTTGCTTCTTGATAAGAAACAAAATCATTTGACGATTGAGTGTGAAATTGGCTGAAACATGAATCAAGATGTGCTAGTGATGCTGACTGAAATATTTTAAAAGTTGCTTTGCTTCTCCCATAATTTATAACATCAATGATTGATCGACACATATACAAAAGGAAGCATACTCGTTATCACCGTTAAAGGTGAGTATTAATCTTAAAGTTTAGCGGTCATTGAAATGTATTACATTTGCTTTTCAGGAAAGCAGTCGGAGGCAAACCAGGCTTTAAGCAGGCTAATCAGCGAAAGTGATGGTGATTCTGAAACAGAGGCATCGTCATCTGCAGTTAGTGCTGTCCGGACGGCTGGGAATTCCAGCGGTAAAACAGGAGGTAGGAGACTGACCCTTCTTTATAATTTAACAATTTACTCTTTTGGGTTTTTTTCCCATCATTATTCTTTTGACCGTCACAGTTTATTTATTCATCAATTTATACTTATATATTTATTAACTTTCAGTATTCACTGCACAGGAGATAAACCCCAGTTTTTCAACAAAGTTGCTATGATTCAGTAATCAGATTACTTTTACTCCAACTATTACTTTGTTGTTATGCAGGGATACAGGTTTAAGTAGCAGAACCCTCAAAAGCTCTCTTGAATTGTCAAGAAATTCTTGGGAGTAAAATTGTTGTAAACTCTTTTAATGACCACTCTTAATTTAAGCGACCTTCTTCTCTTTTTAAATAACCATTTTGCTTAATTACCTTCGCTAATTGGCATCATAACTAACAATTAGAGGGATGCTCATGGTTATAATAGATTAAGGATTTGTATGACTGGAGAGCAAGCCTTGCTCTCCAGTACCATTTTCATATACGTATACGTTTACTTAGAAAAATTTTGATTTTATATTCGCTCTCATTTTTGAAGTACTTAATGCTGAGACTTGAAATTATGCCTTCTAACTAATGTTAACCTGCTCTTTCCATTTCTGAACATCATTTTGTAATAGCTAATCAATTTAAGTTAGGTGTGGTTATGTGACCCCCAGCTGCAAAAGGCCTATTGACTGCAGAACTTGTAATTGTCAGTGCAAAACTTGTAATTCTCAGTGTAAAACTTGTAACTTTAAGTGCAAAACTTGTAACTCTCAGTACAAAACTTGCAATTCATATATGATTTTGAGCTCAATTTGGAAATATTTTGCACAAGTGGGTTTTTCAAAAAGTATCAAAATTGCACGAGCCCGTTGGGCGAATTGAATTTGAGCTTTTTGAAAAACACACAAATGCAATTTACATTTCCAAATTGAACGAAAAAAGTTGTACAATTACCTTTTAATAATATACATGAAAAGAATTCTCAAAAAGTCATGGGATTATACATAACAAAGTTATAGAACAAGTTCTGGTTTGTAGGTGATGTACACAGTAAGTGATAAGTAATCGTATTTAAAGTAACCATGATGGTAGTAGTACTCGTTAAATTAGTAATTGTAGTTGTAATTAAATTTGTGTATTGTAGTCGTTATCGTAATTGTAGTAATTTAGTTGTAGTCGTGATTGTAATAGCCGTAATCATATTTGCAGTTGTTGTAATCATAGTTGCAGTAGTCCTAATTGTAGTGGTAATACAGTCGTACTCATTATTGTAGCCGTAGTTATAGTAGTTGTAATCATAGTCAAAGTTATAGTCATAATAGTTGTAATTGTAGTCGCAGTAGTCATAATTGTTGTCGCGGTTGTCATAATCGTAGTCGTAATCATTACTGTAGTTGTATTCGTGACTGCAGTTGTAATCGTAATCATACTGTAAACGTTTATCAAACCCTATTGTTCCCAAGCCAATCAGACTTGACTTGTAATTTGCACTGGTGTTACAACTTTGCACTGACCAGTGTTACACAAAAGCTTGTAATTCTTAATGTGAAACTTGTAATTCTTTGTGCAAAACTTGTAATTCTCAGTGCAAATCAATAATTCAGTGGAATTTGATTGGCTCAGAAACAATAGAAGTCAAAATAAACACTGCCTTCTTTTAGTTAAATTAGCCTTTGTTTTTTCTCATGCTGGATAAATCCATAATTGCACTCAAAACCATACAATTAACTATACAATCTAGAATTCTGAAGTTGTCCATATAATTTCCTCAGCAGAAAGAGACTGCCTTCCAAAGTCAAAGAAAAACAATAAGAGTAAAGGTAATCTCAAAATAATTATATGATGGCCAATGGGGAGCATTGCATATTGTATTAAAGCCAGACCAGAGTGTAATGAGGTTTCTTGAAATCAGATAATGTACTCTATTCATTTCTTTTACTTACTGTAATCCAGGAATTATCTCATGTACATGGGGTGTAAAATTTTAAGGTAGCTAAACATACAGAACACATACGGTCCATGTACTGTAATTTCTGGAATTAGCAAAAATATTTGAATGTGTGAGCAGCTACTGTACAGTCATGCAAAAATTGTGATTTATCATTACAAGTAATCTGAAAAAAAAAACAATTTTAAAAATGGGCCAGTTGTAGCTATAGTTTACTTTTCATTATGGTTAAGCAAAAGTGAAACTGAAAGTGATGCTGATACGTTTAATATTTTTGCCAGTGAACAACTGAAGATACTTTCTTTAACCTTAAAGAATTCATTTTTTCCTATTTTCTTACAAGTAATTTTTTTTCAGATGTAAGGTTGCCAAGAAAGCAACAAAAAGATGTGGCACCAAAGAAAGGGCCCAAAAAATCGTCCTCAGGTACAACTAAAAGCAATAATTTTAGAATTATTCTGCTTGTATTTACATCTACAGTAATGGTGATGATATTAATCAGGATTAGAGATTGCATAAGACAAGGGCGTTACTGGCAAACAAATGCAGATGGTGGCTATAGAATGAACTGGATATGGAAATTTATATATACTGAAAAGGGTATAAGTTAGAACAGTATCAGTATTGAGAAATTTAAGTTCATTCTACACATACCAGGTGTAGCTCTCGCTAAATGCCAACGAGCAACAAAATAAAACATGGTTAATTCTTTTTGAACATCTAATTATTTCTGTAATCATTGCATTAGAAAATAATAAAAAATAGAAAATTTTGTTTTCAATAGAAGAATGTGTGATTATGCCTCTCACATTTACGCAAGATAACATACATTTAACATCTTTTTTTTGTCTCAGCCAAAAAAACATCACAAGAGGCAGCTGCATATAATGATGGAATAATAGCAAGCATACTGTCACCAATCTTGAATGACATAGTGAGTGATTCAGAGAGTGAAGATGAGATGGTGAATTCAACTCCCCCACTACCACCACTACCTTCCTTGTCCACATCAAGGCCGCAGGTGGGCCAGAAAACACCAAAATCATCATTCCCTCCAATAAAGTGCATCAATGTGCACTGCAAGGAAGAAAAACAACAACTCAAGGATACAATTTCCTCTCTTAGGAAAGAAATAGATGAATGTAAGTGCAGATTCCTTTTTCTTTTGTTATTTTTTCATAGTGGGCATACAGAATAATGGATCTATGTAAAAACCCTCATAAACTAAAAGTATTTTTCTTGATACTAGTCTTCAGGCTTTTATGTGGATAAACCACGATAGTCTAAAAAATGCTTTACGCTTTACACGCAGTAAAATGCAAGAAACACATTTATGTTTTGCCTTCTCTTGTGTAAGGCCATACAGTGTGAATATTTGTTGGTAAAAGAACTTATAGAACAATAGCTTTTTTTATCACTTACTGTATGCAAATTCAGTTTTTGTTCACTTTTTCCCTCAACTATTCATATTTTATACCATTCTGATGAAGCCTTACACAAGAGAAGATGAAATATTATAAATGTGCTTTTTAAACTGTAAAGCATTTTTTTAATATTTGTATAGATTTTGAACAAGTATTAGTCAGTGCAAAACTATTTGAATATCCTGAAGACATTGTATACTTTTGCTTGGTAGCAGACTGTGACTTTTATTACCGCAGTTAAAAAGGCTGTAGCATGAAAATTGTGCCTGATATTTTGGACTAAGTCAATTTTAATTGACTTTTTCAGTCATGAATCTTTTCTGGATTATCAGCAAGATAAAATCAAGTAAATTTTACAAAAAACTGAGCCACAGTAAGCTAGCAAGCAAGGGGCTGAGAACTTGAAAATGTCATCCCAACTTTTTAAATTGACATCCATTTTCATCATTGCAAGAAAAATTAGAAATGCTCAAAACTCTATCTGGAAACAGCTATAATCCACAGGGGATAAAGTATTTATTCAACAGCTGATGTTTTCCTTGTTACTCTATATTTTCAATTATCTGGAATCCTAAATTTATTTAGTGTTTTTTTTTTCTTGTGTTTTTTTTTTGTTTCAGTGAAGTCATCCTCCTCCTCATCATCTCAAACAATGGTTTTAACTCCAGATGGAGAAATTAATGTGGCTGAAGCATCCAAAAGAGGGGTATGATACAATTATGTTTATTAACTAAAGAATAAGCGGGAATCCTGTTTTCTATACTTTCAAATAAAGCTCTTGGAAAATTGATTGTAAAGTGTTTGTCATCAGAAGGGAAATCTGTTTGAGATCTGATTATTGGAAAGTTTGAAACAAAAATTTATTTACACCCACTACTCATGACCTCCCTTGAATAGCCCTACTACCTGCGGGTCAGTCTTAATTGTAAGTGTACATTTTGTACATTTTTGCAATAAAGTTGAAGCTGAAGTTCAAGAAGTTTGGGATATTGGGATTCCTTGATGTGAATTTATTGAATTCTAGTATCATTTAAGTAAAAAAAACTATAGTTTTGGCGCCTGAGATCACAACTAATGGCAAGTAAGTGTACTACACTCTTTTTTTATAAGAATACCATTTTTCAGACCCAGGCTGGAAATATTGTTAAAATGTTCTTAGATCCATAGATTCTTATAACCATAAATGGTTATAGTAATACCTTGTTGCAAGTGTGTAACCATTCAATATGCCTTTTAGAGAACTTTTCATATTATTCAATTCTTTTGTATACACAAAGTTATATACTTTAAATAAAAT
>JAOBYJ020242083.1:0-16248 GCA_025403565.2 Palythoa heliodiscus | reverse complement strand
AAGTCGTGCCAAAGTCGAATTTTCTAAGTTCAGGTGAGCTTAGCGCGACTGTAGCACGGCGTTTGAAACAGGCCTTAGGGTGTTACACGCTGCAATGGCTTGTGCTACTCGTCTCGCTATGGCGTTGCGAGACTGACAAGTTGTACGAAAAATTACCTCGTGTACTGACACCTTTAGGTACTCAAAACGGCTTCATTGTGTTAAACAGGTAAATCACATGTAGAGACTAGAGGTGTTTTGCTTGTTTTAACTGACACGTGCATATATTCTCGACTGGTTTAAGATAAGACCATTAACAAAGCCAACATTGATATAAGACGTCTTCCTCTCAGTCCCTGACTGACATAAAACTCTTATTTATTTATTTATTTACCGTTACGTCTGCACTCATAAAACAGCTTAAATCAAGATACCCAAAAACGTGCAAGGCCTATTAAGAAGCTAAATACGTAGACTTTAATGATGGATCTCACGAATTAATATTTTTACATCCGGTCGACTAAATAAATACGATTGATGAAGTCCAAACTGTGCAAAACCAACAGCTAATCTTTCAACGGATAATATAGATATATAAACCTTTATTTTAAAGAAGCGATGTTTTGACATACTTTGTTCTTTTAATAAAAGAATTCACTTTCATCACTCTCTACGCTCGTTCGTAAAATATCGTTTTACAGCCCGAAAATAGAAGTCATATCTTCGGGCCACCGTGTAATATTTTTACATATTTTCACACTTGTGGACTAAATGCAACTCTTTATGTGGTATAATATTTGCTTTGTTTATTATATCATAGTTTGTTTTATTGAATTGTAGACGGCTTCTTGAATATTATTAATGACTATGTTATTTAACCAGCTAGTTACAAGGCTGGCATATCTTGTTATCGTGATACGGATAAAAGTTAAAAAATATAAGATGGATAAAATTTAAGGCTAAAATTTCATAAAAATCTTCAAAGTTTCGTAAAAGTTAAATGCTTCGTAAAAGTAACTGCAGTTTCACTCAATGGCGGTCATCCGTCAGCCACCATGCGTGAAACTGTGGATGAACCTTTGTGGATAGTGATGAAGACATTTAAGAAAGTTTTCTTCTTTATCATTGGTTCCTCAAGCTGGGTACATCCTGAAATTTAGTCAATACGACGGTAGAACTGTACATGTTTAAGAACTAAATGTGCAGGAAATTTCCCCTGATAGGTTCATTTCGTCCAAAGTACACCTGAAGCAGCAAAATTGAAATGAAAACAACTTTGAGTTTGACATAGTTCTGCTTTCCACCAGCAAAAACTTGAACCTTTCCAAACCGATGTCAAAATTGTCCACATTTTGGGCGGTAGGGAGTTGACCACTCGCTGTTTTTCTGTTGTAAAAACCATCAAAACAACTTGAATAAATTTTAATAAGTTTCTTATGATTGCAAACGGACGCTTTGACGATTAACCAGCTTTGTTTTGGAGCAGTAGCAGCGGCATTGAAAGAAGAACCACCATCAGATATCCAGGATGCACGTTTCGGAAAACTGACTGCACTCAGTAACTCATACGATAAAAATATTGATTTTAGGTATCAAAAGTTGTATTAAAGAGTTATATACATTCCTTGAAAATAGGAGTTGTGAAACAGTATCAGTTCAAAACAAAAAATGGGATAACGCCCGCATAAAATCCCACGAACTAAAATTACTGACAACACAACAAGAAACACTTAGCCAACACTGAACAAAACTTCATTTCATAAAAACAACTTTATAAGAAAAACAAGGTTCAAATTAACCAAAATTTAAGAACAATTGAAGAACAAACTCGGGCTCGAGAAGTAAATAAAACTTGTAAATTAACTTGGTAATAAAGTATGAAACACAAGCGGATAACTGTAATATGAAAACTGAACTAAGTCCAAAAACGGTTCAACTAACAATGAATCAAAATTATTTCGCCACCAAATACAGCCGTACAATAAAAGTGTGGTGCGAGGAGTTCGCTTTCCAGTGCCTTGCTCCTATTTTGTTTTTTCGTCAATATAACTCGCTCACAGCAATAAAAACAAATTAAGAACAATTTGAGTCTGAAATCGCCAGAAAGTTAAGAACAATGGGCCTCGACAAAATTTATTGGCTCTTACAAAAACACGTGTTGTTTAGTTAGTAGTTCGTGAGAAGAAATAGGAATTTAGCTTGTCAAACCAAAACAATCCGTTTTCAAGTTTGTCAGCGATCGCTGGGAAAGCATTCATCAATTAATATCCAGTTTGTCATGAATCAAGAATGTCTTGCAATTGCTTGACTACTGAGTCAGTGAATTTTTAAAAGTTAACTGTGGTAATGGTAACTTTTTAGAATTCAAAGACATATAAATTTCTTTTTATGGCAGCTGTTCCAATTGGGCTAAAACCAGTTGGAGCCATGTTATACTAATCACTATTATTATTATTATTATTATTATTATTGTTATTATTATCATTATTATAATTATTATAATTACTATAATTATAATTTTATAATTATAATTATAATTTATTATTTCCTGAATATTTACTGGTGTAAGTAACGTTGGAGTCAAGCTGTATCCTATAGCCTCAGATCTCCAACACTTTTTTTTGAATTGTTGCTGCCGAGTGAACCGACTAGTGCCGCTTTCTGTAGCAGCTTGCAGCTCTATCTTCATTTGAATCCCTATCTTCTTCAAATAATCATTGCTATTGTTATTTTTATTATTGTTATTAAGTGGTAGTATGAGTCGTAATTAGTAATAGAAACTCCTTAGTTTCAACAATTCAGAAGCTCGCAATTTTTGTCAACTTTAACTTTATCTTACTTAAAAACTCAGCTGAAAAAAGGTCATTTTTTAAACGTTCGCATCTAGTTTTAAAACGCAGCAGAGTTCGCCAGGTGTTTAATTAAAGGACTTGTCTCTCATTGTTATGAGGTCAAATTCCTTTACTTGTAACCCACAATAAACTACCAGTATTAATAACATGAAGCGGTCTAACAACACACGTGCAAAAACAACTGGAAAAGATGATAACAAGTGATAAATTGTTTCTTAATTGACTTAACACAACGGGATAGTTTTGCCCAGATGATTATTAAGTGGGAAGCCCCCTGCGATTAACCTGTACAGTTGTTTATTACTTGTGTTCCTAATCTAAGAAAGAAAACCTCCTATCAAATATCTTTTTAACAAAATATCAAAACTAATCACATACGAATTCTTTAGTGAGGAGAAAAAAGCTTGATTTAATTTTGTTTTACAGTGCGACCTTAATATAGCGAACCCCGCAATAGGAAAAAAAAACGGGTCCGAGTTATAACGGGCCCGGCAAAATTACAGTAAATTGTATGGCTTATAACGCGTGTCATAGAACGAACCCCAATATAATGAAAACCCCGTTTTTAATAAAGAACCAAATTTTGGGCCGCGCATTCAAACATCACCCCGTTATGTAACGAATAATAGTTATATAAATACAAGTATAAAATACTTTGCCATTCCGGACGTACCAAGAGGTTTTATTTGTTCTTTGTCGGTATATGAACGTTGTATTCACAAATACACGCGTGATCGACACAATAATTTACAACTTCACAACTGGTTGTGCATTCAACATTGAATAGTTATGTTTCAGAGCTGGCTTCCGTTTTCTGTATTCACACATACAGTATAAATATGAAAATGCAAATGGTGGTTGCTAAAATTCGATTGCCCAGTCTCTCCTCTTGCTTTTTGTTTCAACCCCGATAAAACAAAGTGCTTTTTTAGTTGTTTTGGTAACTTTGTTACATCAGGGTTCCGAAATAAATTGTTCGGTCTCCTGCGACTTCTTTATATTGGGGTTGCACTCTAAAATGATTTGAAAGCTTTTTTGCATTCAACGGAAACTGAATTTATTTTTCCACATTCAGTTCTCATAAGAGCGTGGTTGTAGTCCTTGCTAATCAACCACGTTTTTCTATCCATTGGAATTCGTGCAGCTTTTTTCATTACACAAAGTTAAGTTAAAGCTGCTTAAGTAAACTGTGTAAAACTGGGTTTAGTTTTTTATCCGACTCGCTGGAATACGGTACATCAAACTAAATTTCACTTAGAAAGTTGATATATGCAAACGGCTGTGTTAATACATACATAGTCTATTGTCTCTCTGGTGGCTCGTACTTTGCACGAGGTTGGACTATGAATGTAAATTCTTTCAAAGTCTGATTTAAAATTAGCGTTTTCTCAATTGCAACAGACAGATTTCATTTTTGTGCTGTTAATGTAGCAATAATACAATGTGTACGTAATGGTTCTTTTTCGTGCAAATTGGAACGGGCCATAAATCGTAGTACGATAAGGGTCTACTTTTTAGTTAATTTATTTCTTGCTTCTTTCTTGCACTCTTTTATTTCTTTGTAACTATGATGCACTGGTACGTGTTTCCATACTTTCAAATTAGGTAATTATTACAGAATTGTGAGAATGAACGTTAATCGGTTAACGTTTCTGTGTCCTACAAATCAGTCCGTTTTCTTGAACGCGTGAGAAAACTTTAATCTTTTCGTTTTTCCTAAAACATATCCGTAGTTATGTTGCTATTCAATATTGAAACTAGTTTTGACAAAACATTGCTATTGAATTACAAAGCTACTAAGTTAAGTGTCCCAAAAAGTGTTTGAATGAAAAGCATGCACCAAGTTCTCTTCCTTGTAAAATTTTAGACCTTTTCAGTCCTGCAAAACGTGTTGCTTTTGAGGAAATATTTTTACTAGAGGGTACTTTTGTTAAGCATTATACTATTTAGAATGGTATTAGAAGAGTGCTTTGAAATTACCGGATTTAAAAAAGAACTAAAACTTTTTAAAGACAAATGAAATAACCGACACAGTATTTAACTCTATGACACTATAAAATGACATTTATTGTTTTTTGCAACAACAAAAAACTTTTTGCCCTTTTCGAGGACTGAATCTGAGTTTGCTTAAGCTTTCTAAGAAGTAAACTATAAGTTTTATGTTTAGTTTTGAATCTCTCTGTAAACAAAAGATCTTTGGTGAAGCAATAAACACTATTTACAATGTTTATAAAATGTCTAGCCCGAGAGAATCGTCTTTGTCAAAGCTTTAAGTAAACATTTAATCAGCTTGAAAATATTCTCTATTCTGCTAAATCTTCAAGCTTTACTGATAAAATGTCAAGAGTTTAATTACTCTATGTTTTTATCTTTACGTAAGAAAAGATGAGTAATATTAATATATGAAATAAAGTACGAGTTAAGTGAAATAAGGAATCTCGAATAGTGAAAAGAAAGACAAATATTAACAACTCGGTGGATTTTTTAAAATCCGAATTAAAATAAAATAAAATAAATTAAATTAAAATACTGAAACCTTGCGATAAAATCTAGGATTTTTAACGCCAACGTACTGAACGACCTTTTTCAAGCAATGAAGAAAAAACATTTGCCCAATGAAAAAAATCTTTTACCGACGGTTGTGTCTTGTAGCAAACTCACAGACAGGTTGATGAAGCTTAGGTACCTGCAGGAAGTCTTTAAATCACGCCATTTTGATGTGGTGTCAATGTCAGTATAAATGTAAATTTTTTGACTTACCTGAGGGCACGTTCAGAGTTTTCAGTAAACAAGATTAATCGTGCTGCCTCTTCTTCATTTCTTAACAACCTATTCAGAAAGCTGCAAGCAGGAAACAACTATTTGATACGACCAACTAAATATGTTTCTGGCGGAGAAGAATATTGTTGTTTTCCGGCTCGTTGCTTTTTGATTTCAAAATAGAAGTTTCTGAAGCATGCAGTCACAAAGCACAGGTGTTAGTCGTAGTTTCCTTTCTCTGTCAAGATTCCGAAAAAATGTAGTTGCAGCATGCAATATTCGGTGGTTAATTGTCTTCCTCGCTTATGAAAATAACAATTAGTAACAGGTAAGCGATTGTAAGGCTAGAATTAAAAGTTTATACTAAACTAGGGTAAGGCACGAGGTTTAGTAATTTTGCTTCGAAGCATTTAACCACGCCAATATTAATATGGTTGTGTTTTCCTTTTAACAACTGGTAATTGAGTATCCTTGTATACTGACGAAAGTACAGTATCCTATGCCCGTAACTACTTTATTTTATTTAGTTGTAACACAGCGTGGGATGTTTCCCTTGCCCGCATAAAGTCCTAGGGATCTAAGTATACGAATAAAAGCGATGTGCATACAGAATTTTCCTAACCTCGGAATCTACAAAACAGTGGAAAAAGATCGCTGTAAAATGTAAAAGAAACATTTCAGTTAACTCTTCTGGGCTGGACAACTTTAAATGATGAGAAAAGAATCTCTTCTTCAAAATGATTTTATATTGTTCGTCCAAGGTTCTTATACTATGATGTATACCATGCTCTCGTTCGGGGTAATACGAATCTTTATCCCCAGATGGTTCAGTAAAAGCATGTGCTTCACAGTCTGATCGTCAAGGAAAAGTTTCGGTTAATGTCACTGCTGGCATTTAAGCAGGTGCTATATATTTAGCCTTCTTTAAGATTCAAGTAATTACACCGATGCCTTCAGGTACCTCTCTCTCTTTGTTCTCAGCCATATTCCAAATTCTTGTTTGCGTTATCTTGTTACAGATCTACGTGTTATTGCGTGTGAAGCACAGGTTTGTGCAAGTCATTTTCCGCACGTGCAAATTCTGTTTTCTCAAGTACAAAGAGAAGAAAGAAAGAACCGCGTTTTTTGTCGAGAAATTCAAGTCTGTCTGACAGATAACGTCAAACCGTTCTATTAGAGACTCCTTGACAAAGGGATCACAGATTATTGTGCAAGTAACAGTACTTTTATAAAATTCGCTTTTATGCCTTTCCTATTCTTCTCCATATATCACAAACAACCATTACTGATAAGTTAAGAGAGTTAACAGTGCATTCCCCTTTTTATAAGAACGATTTCAGTAGACGAACAATAGGATAACAATGGCTAAAAAACATGCAAAGAATAAACGAGATTCTGAATTCAATGCAATAAATAATCTTTGTTGTTTTAATTCTTTTTCGTGTTTTTCAGGTTATGGGGCAGAAAATCACATAGAAAGTTCAACACTACTGCATACGTATCTTCCTGGCCGAAAGCAAATGTCGACGAGTAACGAGTTCACACCGCAATAGTTTCCAACACTATAGCGCCGGAGAGTATTCCAGCGATTTTTACTGAACCAGGTGTCTCAAGTCCGGGTCTCAAGCTTAACAAGTAAACTCAGGAATAGTGTAAGACTAAGTGAGGCTCAGAATATTATAAAATAAAGGACTTGGTCCTTTTTCCTGCAATATGGCAATATGTTAAAAGCTATCTGCAGTTTTTCCATGACTAAATGTTTAAAAATCACCAACCATTCCTGAAATTCTTGTAAAAAGATTTACTGGAAAGAGAAGAAGTCTTGTAGATTCAAATGCTGTGAGAGCGAAATGAAGTGACACTAGTGTCTGCAACATGTCTCTCACCTTATAAGACAGACGTCGTCAAAGGTGACAAAGAGAGTGGTGCCGTAAGCAGCTAAAACACGCGACAATTGCCGGCATATTTTGAAAGAAAGAAAGCTCTTGTTTTGTTAGTTAGTTCTGGTTTTTTAGCAACTCAGTACAAGAAATTAGAACAAAGACTTTGACAACAAAATCAGATTTTCTCCTAAAGCTCCTTCAATTTATACAGGATATGTATCTTTATGACATAGAATAAACCGAACAAAAATAGAAATCTCCTAAAAGAAATAAACTCAAAACTATGTAAACTGCTTGCTGTAGAAAGTGATTAGACATTTTAGCAAAGTCAGATAAAGATAGGCAATCTCATACCGATAAAATGAACGCGTACAGAACTAATCTACTAAAATGTCAGGAAGACTTCTAGAGTTTCTCGTTCAGCAGGCATGCATTTAACCTCACTCTGAAATAAAAAGATAAAACAAACTTTTTACATTTTTATATCAACATCTGCATGGCATATTTTTAAGAAAAACTTTATTACAATGAAGTGTAATGGTAGTCCTAGAAGTTTAATCATTATCCATCTCTTAATTTTAGTTGAAGATTTCAATAATTTTGCATTTTATTGAAGTAAACTGCACTTAACTGAAAGTTAAACTGTAAGCCTTCTTCATATTTTTCTTTTGCACAGCTGCTTTAGGTTTTCGCTTAGAAGATGCGACTCTTCAGGGCAATGATAACCTTTCACTATCTCAAAGTAACTTTGCTATATTTGTATTAAGATCACAGCTATAAAATTTACATGTAGCCGTCTACAGCCAATATGGCATCAGTTTTGTTTTACCTTTCCTTGAGCTCACCACGTGCAGGTTCCAATTAAAAAAATTATCAAGCCATTGAAAAAGCTCATTTTTTAAGAGCAACGCGTAAAACAGATAAAGAGAGCAATTTCAGTTCATAAATTAAACATCACTCCTATTATGGTGTAATATCTAAACAACAGATTCATAATTGATAGAAGATTGTAAGCACGGTTTGGTTGATAAGGACCCGCTATGGTAAAGGTAACAAGCCACGCCTCGCTTTCACACTCAATAACGAGGCTTATCGTTCAGTCACTGCGATTTAATGTTTTTAATTGTCTGAGCAGGTTCTGTTTTCTCGCTACCCGTTACAGTTGTTAACTGTGAAATCAAAACCTACACCATGTTAGCAGTTTATCCACCCCAAGTACTGCTCTGAGCATCCTTTTTTGGCAATTTGCTATATACATGTTAATTGACCTTGGCAAAGGGCGAACTTCAACAATAAAACATTGCTGGAAGGAACAAGCAGCCATGAAGCGAAACCTCCCTTCGATCTGAAAATTACTAACAGATAAGGAAACAAATCTACAAGATAGTTTATCAGCAGCGCTTGCCTCGTAAGAATGCCGACCAAATCAATGTTATAGCACTTATCATTACAGTCAATTAGTCATCAATATTTGCGATAGCTTCTGAGTATAGAATACCACTAAAACGATCACAAGAAAACCAACGAATAATTTGTGTTCCTGAAGGCAAAAGTATTGGTTCTTGTTCTCTCATTCGTGTGCACCCGTTTATAGAAACACAATAAAACAGGAATACTGAAATATATCTATGCAACTTGAGACCTTGGGGGAGTTTTTGGAAAAGGATAAAAAGACTAGTCTTGTAGACGCCGAGGGAAATTCAAGATCATCTCTAGTCGGAAATATTTTTATTGAGCAACGAGGCAAAAGAAAAATGTACGAAAATAACTTAATTTTGATTCAAAAATAATAATTGGTCTAATGCTATTCAGTTTTGTTCCATAAATATCCATTGTCCTTCCTTTGAAGGTGATAAAACCGTTGTCTGTTGTCAATATGGAAACAAAACAAGTACACTAGCCTTTATCTCGATAAAGGACCTGCGGCTATATTTTGGCGGTATGTTTTCAACCTTTTTGTTTTCAAGACAATGACTTCTTTACCGGTCACCAAAACGCATTAATACAAATCGTTACCCCAGAGACCTAGTGAGTGTTAATTGGCATGTAATTTGCTTAAGTAAAGCGTTCCCTTTGTTCAATCTTTAACTAATTTAAAAAAACAGTAGTCAAATTTGTCCGTTTTATTAAATGTTCCCAAACCATTAGCTGTATTGCACGAATGTTTGTTCTTCAGTCATCGTCGTTCAAAACCCCAAGTTCGTAATCTAGATCCATAATTTAGTATTTTGCCACGAGCTAGTTTGCTACCTATTTTGAAAATGTAAACTTTTTCTTATTCATGAGTGTTTTGTGTTCAAAACTTTTTCATCCAAGAACCGAACAATAAATCTTCCTTGCCAAATTTCTTCCATCACCGTTCGAAGCAATACCACAATTATGTAAGTTATTTCAAAACGCAATCAAAAAATCTTTTGAATCGTAAGTAATTTCTACTGAGTGTTTTAAGTCTTCTTTTGCGCTCTTAAAATATTTATTAAGAAATCAAATACTAATTGAAATGCGTCCAATTGCAATCACTTTTTTCACGCGTTTCTTTTTAACGACTTAATCTGGTAATGAATAATATTACTAAAATTATAAAACGGCCTAATCCTGCATGAAAGCAATATTTCCCAGTAAGCTTTGTGTTGTTTTTGATTGCATTAATTGCAATGAATAAGGAAATTTGCAATTCCCAAAATTTCTACCTTTTACGAAGATAGTTTTCCCGGTTAGCTTTGAAATCTTGAAGTAGAACCTGCCAGAATGTTTTGGTTGTAATTGCTAAGGCGGGCCCTATCCAACAACCAGTTAATAACTGTTGACTTTGAAAACAAAATACGGTCTTGTTATAATCCGTCCCTTTAAAAAGAAGGCCTGATGTTGACCAAATACAAAGAATGTATGAGTCTGAATTAGAGGGATCAATTTGCAGTCTCTGTCCAGACAAAATTGCAGCACTTTGTTAGAATAATAATTAAGAAGAATAGACGATCATTTTTCTAATACCTTTCCTGACACATATTTAACCTCAACAATCCTTTTTACAGTAGTCACATCTAATTTCATCGCTAGATTCGTTAGCAAATTAACTTTAACTTTAACAATAACAAAACGTCGCGTGTGAAATGCCAGTTTTTGTTGTTTTTTCTTTTCTCACTGTGCGAGATTGCGAAACAAGGATATTAAATTCTGTAGGAAATTTGATAAATTTTGTAAACAATGCATGTTCCACTCCAATTCCTAACTTTCCTTTTAGCTTTAAAGTAAAAGAAACTTTTTATCGATGGAAAAAACTCAACGATAAAAGAAACTTTTTCCTGTTTCCCAGATAAAGGAAAAATGTCGAAGTCCGGCTGACATCATCCAATTCAGGACAGCGAAAAGCGGTCTCTGGAATTGTAAGATAATTTTATGCCTGTTCACAAACTGTGTCTTTAAAACTTTTGTCTGACGCAACGTTTACCATAATAGCTTGAGTTTCGCTACTATGTGTCTTACGTTTAATTGACGACAGCTGATGCTAATTTTTTGAAGTGGATTGAAAGTAGAAACCGCAACTGACAGAAGACACTTTGCTGGCGATAATAGGCGCGTACAATTTGTGATAAGGTATTTAGCAGCTCGGCGATTTCCCCTTTAATCAGTATCTGATATGCGCACACGGCAAAAGTGTTCACCGTATCTTCAGGTCATCGTTTAAGATACAAAGCTGCAAATTAAACTTAACTGCCGGAATTGAAGCTGCGGCATGTGAGTTGAATGGGGAAAAATTTTCCTGTTTTTGTCGAATGATAAAAATTTTAGTCGAATTTCGGCACCACAAAGGGTCACGCGTATAGCATAGCACGCGCGTGGGTGATTGCCACTTAGGTTGCAATGAAAACATTTTGTGCAGAATATTCATAAATCTTATTTAATTCTGTAAAGCCATTTTCGTATTAATTCCATGCTGAGAGCAAAGACAAACAGAACATTAGTGTTGCTTAGATCCCATTAAATTTGTCACTTAAATGAATTACAACCTATTTGGTAGGTTAATTAGCCCCTAATACCGACCGAACAAACACAAGCTTTTCCGAAATATGGAATACTTTTATTTACAGTTTAATAGAAGTAAAAATAACAGTATTCTGTACAAGCACTTATAGACTTGAGTGATTAGAACAAAGTGGAATGTGTCAATTTAAGCTGATATTAAACCGATTGCTTTTTGATATATTTGCAAAAATGATGAATTTTCCGAGAGACACTTTATATACATTATGGTAGTTTCCGGCTAATAAGCTGGCTTAAAAATTTGAGAGTAGGTTTACGTTTACAGATTGCAGTGTTACTGAGTCAAAAATTATTAGTCCCTTGAGGAATCAAGGTAATAAAAAAACACCTTTACAACACGAGGAGGTTAAGTGAAGATAAAATTTTCTTATCAGTTAGTAGAAGAAACATTCGATTTGGCTTGGGTCTGACAGACAGATTATCGCTGAAGACTTCAACGAGCAAACAATGACAAACGCACATCAAATATCTACGTTTAACTCCATTGGAACTGAGCTCTTGCAAATTTTATTAATTCACGCAGAATGTAAAATCTGTCTAGTGTTCTCTCAACCGGGTTGTTAAAAATTCAAACAATTTTTCTTCAAAGTCGGTTTCTTACAAAGATTTTTGTTGTCTTTACGAGTAACATTGTGAACAAATATTTGTACATTTTAGGGGTACATAAAATGTGAAACTCCTTGGGGTAACGCAAAGGGATTCCTGTACATACAATTTATCCCTGGTGATTGCTGGAAGCTCGTTGCTGCTGGTACGTTCATTTGAGTGTAAGGTCCGGTACAGTATTGGTGAGTGCTACAGGGACCCTCACAGCAGATGGAGCCGGCGTTCACCGTATTTACCGAATTCATGTATCCATGTGGAGAGAGGAACGATTTGCTGGCAAGTTTGAGTTTTTCAAGTTCTGCTTCATGAAGTCTCTTCGCTTTTGCTCTACGGTTTTGAAACCAAATTTTGACTTGCGTTTCTGTCAGGTTTAGCGAGGCAGAAAATTCGGCGCGTTCTGCAATCGAGAGGTACTGTTTTTGGCGAAACTTCCTTTCCAATGCTAGAAGCTGTGAAGTCGTGAACGGGGTACGAGGTTTTCTGTTTGTTTTATGTTTTCGTAGTTGACACTTCGAAGGACTAAGTCTTGAACGCATCCCTGGAAACAAGGCGAAAAGCAGTTCATAAGTATTTAAACATATAACTCCATTGTATAAGTACCAAAGGAAATTGTCACAGGAACTAACTACTTCCACTACTTGACTATTTTAGGTTGGTGTATATAATTTTCTACAATGCAAGAAGAATAAAGGGAGACTGAAGTTTGTACTTACTGGGTGGAGGGTCATATCTTGTCGAATGCAGCCACGAGAAGTTGTCATCCACATTATGAGTCTCCACAACATTTTGTTCTTTACCTCGAGGTAAAGTCGGAGCTTTTTTCTCGATGTCCTCGTTTCTTTCTTGCTTATCAAGCAGTCTCTCCACTGAAAAATTGCTCTGGTAGCCGCTCGTACGTACAGGAGATGAAGATGGTGGCTTGTCGCCATTTTGATTGGGCTTTGCGTTTGAAATGAGCGATTCCACACTAAAAGGAAAGCCACCTCGCTGAAATTGCATGGGTCCTTGATCCATAACACTTCCTTGCTCTACAACTGAAATGCAATGGTGGCAGAATATTTGCGGAGTGTTTTGGATTAGAGTGTTTGTCTGATTGCGGATACTTGCGTTAGATGGGGCCTTTCTTGATAGAATGACTTTGCCTCACGACACACAACCACCTTTAGTCGCCTGCTGAGAAAATTCACCTCACCACTTGACGTCGGCTGTTGAAGATGCAGAGCTAATAGGCCATAAAATAATTGTCCTATTATCAAAGAAAATTTGTTGTTGATAAACGTGAGCCAACCACGAAGCAAGAGAGATGTCATCTTTAAAAGATTTGATAACACTTAAATTATTCCTATTGGTTCATATAAAACCAATTTACGGCTTGGTAGGCCTTTTGTTTCTCTCGGCGTGGCGGATTCGCTAATTTCAAAAACACGAAAATTGTGCCTTGCAGGCAAGTACAACAAATTTTGCCAAACTACGCCGATATTTCACTAGCCAAAACATAGCTCCCCTTTTAGATCAAATTTTAATCTTATTTTTTTTTCATTCCAAATACTAACCTAATTGTCGATAAAACAAAGGTACTTTGCGTTGCGAGAAAATGGATTTCCGCGATTCTTTTTCTATCGAAAGCATAGTTTTCCTTAAATAACTATTGCAATTAGAAAGGTACAGCGTATTTTGAAAAGAAACCGACATATGTGATATCTATTTAAGATTTGAAAAAAAGATTATTTTAACCTTCTAAAACATCAACTGAAATACCGTCCCACTGGCACTGTTTGCCTAAATCTCCGCTTGACAAATTTAGCCACTTTTTTTGTTAGCCGTAATTTTAAAAACAAATAAATGGTGACAACGGGGGGTTTCCTAAGATACTATCACAGTCAATAGCACAAACAGACTTTTTATAAAACTCAATTAGACCGTTTCCACATACAAATTAGTGCCAGGTTTTGTTGACGCCGGTTTTCAATCCCAAATTTCCATCTGTATACACAACCGGTAATTGTCAGCTAATTGCACCAACCAATTTGTTCTCAAGAGTAAAATCTTATGCTAATGAAGTGAGTTTGAAATCTGTCTTCAGTGAGTCCCACCAGGCCGCCGAACCAAAAAATTAATTTTATATCAAAAAAGTTTTCTTAGCAAGCAAAATTAAATTTTAAATGGATATCTCCTGTCCTCTAGCAATTTGAAATAGTACTCGCTGCTATCTTAAGAATTGTTTACGGTTCGCTGTGATAAGCGTCATCTTGACAGTACTCTTATCGGAGGGCTTCAAAGGATGTTTATGATTGTACCATTGCTGTCGATTCAAATTTGCCTGCAGTGACAAAGTTTCTTTTTATTCACCTGCTCCAGATGTTGGATGACGAAACCTGATTAAATGAAAATCTAGACTAAAAATCATTCGATCGTGAGCGAGGTTAAATTCTTTACCCTAGTGGCGGAATCGATAAATATGCCCACTCTATTTCTTAACTTAGATCTGACAGATTAATAATTAGACTCACTTTCCATATCTCTCGTGAGTCGATGTCTACTAAAGACTTCTCATTTGGAAGCAATTAAGTCAATGGGCCCGTACGCTTTGAATTAATAGAGCTTAATCCGAACGATTAAAGTCCTTTTGCGCAAATCAAACACCGAAATTTGGAGCCTAGTCAATTTGCCTTTGAACGCCTTTCGTCGCTCAAGTTGTAACATCTCATTTAGCAAGTTTTCCTTGACTATCTGTAAACAGACATGCTGGCAGACACGGAGTACAAACGGAAGCCCCAAACATATACTTTACAGTAGTGTCAACAAATTTAGATAACCATATCATAGAATTAGTCTCAGGGCTTTTGGCTATCGCAAGAAAGCTTTGGGCGCGCTTTTCATTCCATGTAGTTATCGCTGAAGTACCGCTCTTCATCGTTAATTGTTGTGATAAGTTATATCAAGTACTAGCGCCAACATGGCAAGCTTTAAATTCATCCCATCTTATGGCTTTTTTCTTATCGTTCTCCGAATCATTTACAGTTTGCTGTGTTCTCGAGAAGTCACGGAAGCCATTTCAAATCTGTTTCTTTCCTTCATTTATATTATTTATTTGTTCACGTAGACTTTGCACAATGAGAATTCCTTTTTCGACGTTTTTGCTTCAGACCAGAAGGTGTTTTTCTTTGCATAAAAAGTTGAAAAGATATTGTCCCATAAACTTTAGTAAATAATGTATCAATCAATAACTAACACATGTTGAACTGCGCAAAATTAGAACAGAAACACTCATTAACCTTTTTCATGTATTTGTAAATTGATGTGCTAATTTAATCTGCATTTTGTGAACATTTAGCTCATAAAATCCCAAGTAACCGGACATTTTCGATTGGGTATAAAAACATCAGGTATAGCTGATAAATTGCAGCTTTGTATTTCTCGTGTATTAAGAAACTACGGTACCCGTATCTAAAACGCAAAGTGACTTCAGTTCTGTTGATAAATAAAAAAGATTAAATGATTGTAATTTTAAATATAATAGAATTAATCGTCAACGCTATTTTGAATCACAAATTATATTTGGCATTCGCACAAATAAAAACTGAATTTCAAAGATAATGACAGAGAAAGAAGTACATGGATAAATTTGATTTCGAGTTAACTCATTAAAGAACAAAAAGACTACAACGAAAATACACACACTTCTCTAAAAATAAAACGATTAATATTTGAATGAAAGTATTGAGTCTACTTAAACTATATGTAATTACAAGCGACATTCACTTTGAGTTAGAACAGCAAGTCTATCGATCTTTTCCAGAGGAAAAGAGGAAGCGATTTCTTGAAAAAAATCATAAATTTGTATTTTCTGTACACAGACTAGTAAGTTCCTGTGGATTCATCCAGTGTTATAAGCTGAAGTCACATTTTAGGCTCGTAGCTGACCAAAAATTTAAAAAACGATTTTAAGATTTTTTTGTGCTGAAACATCCTTTGTAAAAAGATAAACCCCATTGAACTACCAACATGTTCTGTCATCCTCGCGTATCTAAACTATTGACATAAAACAAATGTACAATTAAATTCTTCATTTACATGTTTCTTAAAATAACACCATCTGTACGATGGCCTCAAAACACGCCGACTTG
>JAOBYJ020241079.1:3609-16250 GCA_025403565.2 Palythoa heliodiscus | reverse complement strand
GTCTGGCAAGATCTAGGCTAATGAATGTCCTGTTATGGTGAGCAGCCAATAGTGTCTGGCAAGATCTAGGCTAATGACAGCTGTAAAGGACGCTAGGTTTCTCTTCTATCTTGGTTATCTGCCGCGTGGCAGGTTTAGCATAGGTTTCTCTTATTGTAGATAAACAAATATCCTGGTTCTCTTAATGACGATGATTTTCAGGCAGAATATCATTATATTTACAATGATTATTATAATCATCAGAGTGATACTATGAAAGAAATATTTGATTGTCTCACGCTTGTAAGTCCCGAATGGGAATCGAACCCATGACCATGTGATTACCAGTTAGATGCTCTACCCACTGAGCTACTGGAACTCACATGGGGAACGGGTCACTTAACGTGGTTCTTGTAGATGGAACACTGGGTAAATGTTCTGCTAACTGTTGGGCTCAAAATATCCATATGTTACTAATACGTTAATGTGCAAAAATACTGTGAAAGAGACAATCAAATACTTCTTTCAGAGCATTTATTCCAAGCCACAACATTTACACATCAGAATTATGCTTCTGAGCACTTACCACTAGGGGAAATGGATAACATGCGGTTCTCTTGTGTTGGATGCAATGACAAAGATGACATGGGCATCCCTGATGCTGTTAAAAACAAAATATATATAATATAATTCATTTTAGCACGTATTTAAAACTTTGTGTCCTGTTTCTTCTTTTCCAAAACTTTATTTCTGAACGGTCAGATATTTTCATTTAACTAAAAATTAGTTAATTGCCAACAACTTGCTTAAATTTAACAATTTAATCTTGGGTAACTATCTATATCAAAGAAACAGACATGATTTTAAGATCAAAAATCCCGAGGCGAATAAAGCATAGTTTATTGGAACAAAATTGCAAGATTTAAAGACTCAGTTTATTCAGTTTATTGATTTTAGCCAACAAAATTTAATTCACATAAACAAATGGAATAAAAGCGGCAAGGGAGCCCAAAAGAAGGAAAAGTTCTCAAAGTCGCAAATGTGATTTTCAAACTGAATGTGTTTCCGAAGGCAAAGTAGTATTACTCTCTACGCTGAAGCAAATGATTGCCACCCAAAAATCCCTAAAGAAGTCCGTCATTTATCAAGTATGTCAACAGCAGAGTTGATGATCTGGTCCAGACTGTTGCACTGCTGAAATCTAGCATTGAGTTTACTCAGGCGAATGTAAAGAACTTACAAACGACAGCCACAAAACAAAGTCGAGGAGGCAGTTTCTGATCTTCAGTTAGGGTTACAAGCACAAAGTGCAAAGGCTTAGTACCTAGAGAACCAGAGTCAAAGGAACAACATCTGAGTTTCCAGAATTGCCGAGTGAAACAGGCAGAGGAAAAATTTCGTGCAGCAATAAAGGAGAAGCCAAAGATGGTAGTGGAGGAGAAGAAAAAGAATTTGTTAAAACAAAATTGAACTGTTTAAAATCTTCTACAAAAACTAAGCGCCTAAAACACAATTTTTTTTGTTCATGTTGGAAAAACACACATCATAATTTTCATTTCATTGGGAAATGATTAGAGCAGAAGGGAATAAAAAGATAAAATTGTCAGCTATAAGGCCATGTATTATGATTTTCATCCGAGTATTAAAATCTTGAACAAAAATTAGCATTGCATCATAAAACCAGCTATTTTATACTATTCTTTTATGAGTTTAAGGTTTTGTTTCCGAATAAAAGAGCACAAACAGGCTTAATCATTGTTGGTCATATGTATCTCTTCTGTTTTTACATTTTACCTAATTACCGAAACGTAATATAACTTTAAAATAGAAATTATGCATTGGGTATTGTATAGTATTGTATTGCAATACATTGTTCGTATTGTATTGTATTGTATCGTATCGTATCGTATCGTATCGTATCATATCGTATTGTATTGCACTTTATTGTACCATATTGTCTCGTATTAACATCTTGAAGGATTTCCTGCTTTCCATGGGAATTTATTTTAACGAGTCAGGATGTCTAGGCTATATATTAAAAAATTATCAGGGCCAAGCTGTTCAAAGGCCAATTAGCACTAACTTAGGGTTAAACCTTCAAACCATCTTTCTGTTTACAACCTTGTAGAGACTAATTTGAGCAGTAATTTTCGGATTATCATTTTTTTCTCAGGAAATCTAAAGAGTATCTTAAAAGAGCTGTAAATCTTTTCTTAGAGAACAAATTGCTGCTTGACATTTGGCTTAACCCAGGGTTTAAGTTAACCAGCCAAGATGTTTCTTCGAGGGTTTGGTTACCAGATGTTTGGCATGCTCGTAAAGATGCCCATGATCAAGAAACACGGCAATATGGGAAACATATGACAGTGCAACAGCAAACGTCCAAGGGAGCTCCAAATTGAAACAAGAGTGATCAAAATGCACCAATCACAGCTGTTTACAAGAACCAACCAATCACAGCAGAGCAAATGCACCAATCAAATCTGTTTATAAACTAACTAATCACAGCACAGAACTTTGCTTTATAAGATACTGTATAACCAGTCAACTTTATTATCTTATGAAGACTACCAGTGTGCAGTCAAAAGTCGTGATCTTATAAAATACCACTGACAATTATTTCGGCAAAATAGACAATTCAATGCTTCTCCAGTCATTCTGTTTCTGTTATCAACTCAAAAATAGCATATAAGTTTCCTTCTGTTTGGAGGACATGTCACAAACACATTGCAATACAAACGGTAATATTTTATTATTTTATTATTGTATTTCCAACGATGAATAACCACAGCCTTTTTTACGAAATACATAATGCATATATGCAAGTTAAATACTTACATCTAATGTTTCTCTCCAGGACACAAGATTCTGTTTCTCCGTGTACTGTATTGTTTAAGAAAACTGTGATATAAATAACTAATGGTGATAAACTTGAGTGCAGTGCAAATTGAAGTATTATCATAGAAAGATTACAAAATTTCAAGGCAATTATGCAGTGTGAATACCAACCACTGAACTTTACCTTTTGAAGCATGCTGAATGTCGTACAATTGTACAACAGAACTATCTTTTCCTAATGTGGCCAGCAGGTCAGTTCTTGTGGGGCTCCATGCTATGCTGCTAACTGCTGTGTTCAACTGTGGCATTGTCATTACTTATATATAGTTAAAGATGGGACAACTTTTCTAGCTAAAATTACAAACTTATGATGACGAGGGCTATAATAACAATGATAATCGTAATAATAATAATAATAATAACAATAATAATAATAATAATGATGATGATGATGCCGATGATAATGATTTTGTTGATGGTGATAATGATAATGATGATGATGATGATGATGATGATGATGATGATGATGATGAAGATGGTGACAACGATGATAGCAATAAAAAATAACAATGATGATGATAATGATGATAATTTTAAGCAAATCAGCTACTCTGCCAAATAGAAAACAATGGGATTCCTGTTTTAGTAGCACTAGTACATTTGCCCAGTTACTTCTAACATGTTAGCACTGTACTGTATGTATCAAAGCAAAGATTATAATTGAAGACATGTACACAAAACACTCAAGCTAGAACTGTTTTATGGTTGTTCCAGAGGAAAAAGGATATCGGTTTTTCAAAGTTTCGAACATCCCAAATGCACACAACTGCAGTGGGACCCTAAGCAAAATCAAATGCAAACGTGTCACTGTAATATCACTCTATCTCATATAGCATCTAAGCAAACTACATTAAAATACTAATGTAATGCTCTCATAAAGTCATGGGAATGTTTGAGGTATCAGATTACTGTTTGCAGCAAGATAGCTTGACTTTTCCTTGCTCGTTCATGTCTCTGGTATATTTCAGACTAGTACGAACTTTAAATGTTTAATATATTTTTACATTACCAAATAAATCCATCCTCCGGTTACACAAATGAACCTGACAAACTAACTCTCTACCATCATTTTTAGCAAAAGGATAATAGGTGTCAGTGTCGGTATTTAGTGCAAACTACTGCCTACATTGTTATATTGAGGGCAGGTGACCCAGGGATGACAACGGAGAAGATGGCTAGATGACATCCATGAGTGGAGTGGTCTAATTGATGCCCAGTGCTCTGCTCTGGCCCGTGACAGATCCATGCAGAGAGAGGCCTGCAAAATTGCTTCCTGGATCGCCAACCCTCAGTGTAGGATGACCAACGACAAACAGATAGACTACCCACGTTGTCATTGTTGTGACTATTATAAAGTAAAACCTTTACAGCTATTCTAGGAGGCTGTCTTAGATAAAACAGTCAACAGTAACTCTTATTAGAACAAAACTAAAAACTGTCACAAAACCTCTGAGAATGATGCAACAATGTGTTCTTGGTGTGGATTCACTGAAACTCCATAGATGGCTTTTGTTATTGCAGCATTGTAAGGGCGACTGGTGTCTGTGGAAAAAAAGGATAGACTTTGTGAGTAGATTTTAACATATATAATACTCTGTTTATAATACTCTGTTATAAAACTCCATAATTCTTTTTCCCTATTTCCCTAAAAAGGATTGTATGACAGTATAAAAAAATTACTGTTTGCTTGAAACTTAATCTCACTCCGACTTATTTTGAGGGTTCCAATAAAATGTCTTTTGAGTCATATCAATCAACTTGCTTTCATGTAAAGTTGTATGTTAGCAAAAGACACTCACATAAAGATACCAACCAACAGCTGCTCAATATTTTGGTTTGCATCTTATGGCATTTTTATCCTTACTTTCATAATCAGGTTAAATCAAATGAAGCAGTGTTGTTTAGAAACGAGAATCACAGCAATTGATCTCGAAATTAAAGTTGACCAATGACAGTTGACACAAACTGATAAACGAAAGCACCTCAGTTGAAATGAGAAAGCAGTAAATAATTTAACTTATAAGATTCAGATTCTGATTTTATATTATTTGGGTTTAATTAAAATCCAGGCTTCTTACAATCACAAAGCTCGATTTTTGTAAGTATTCTAATAGTACTCCCATTTTAATAAATAAAATCTGTTTTGTTCATTCTTTACCATTCATATCATATGCGTAATCATCATCATCATCATCATCATCATCAGTTTTAACTTTACCCAGCCATTGTGTGTGTGACTGGCAGTTCTCAGTATGGCTTTTCACTGTTCACAATCTTTGTCTACAGAGACTATTTCTCTTTGGAAGTCCAAGGCTTTCAGGTCTTCCTTGAGTGTGTCCATCTAATATTTCCAAAGACTGCCTCAGTCACATTCCCTAGCATCTCAAATACAGTTACTGTACTGTACCTTGTTTATCCACAATATAACACAATTTATTTTTATATAATTTACTTACATAAATATGAAAGGTTTTGGGAAAACAAATTCGTGTGTAAAATGTCGCACAACAGGACTTTCAATGAAGAAATCTATCTTTATAAACCTACCCCTAATGTCAAATATTCTTAGAAATTTCTGGCTCTGTCCTACAATCAAAGTCTTGCTTTCCTGTGGAAACCATGCCAAGGAAACTGTAGGATCACTGGTAGCTGTGGGGTGAAATCATTGGTGGTATAAAAATGTTTTTGATTAATATTGTATCCAGTAAATTAAATGGGGATATTACTTGTATGCGAAGATTTTATCTATAAGTGTTTTTAAAACACTTTAACGCGCACTTGAAATCTCGTACTGGTACTCGTACTTGTACTCGGATCTAAAGGTCTCTATTGTTGAAAGACAAAAAGTACACTCTTATACTGTACAATTGTAGTACTAATGAAGAACAGCAGTAACAATGTTCATATTCTCAGTAGTTTGTAGGTATCTAAGTTATTATTTGAAAATGAAAAGCGGCCTATCACGTAAGAGTCTGAACTGAAATAGTTTACCATAACAGTGACAGCGCTTTGTTAAAGACTGGAATTTAGTGCATGTATGTTTGTGAGACATACCGGTTTTGTTTCTGTTTGGCTTTGCTATGGGACATCATAATTGATGACATGCCACGTACACTTTATCAACTTGTTTATTTTTTTTCGTAAACGACCAGTGATTTTCGTGTTGTCTTCGCGATTATGTTATTATGAGAGTGTGTGCTATGTCAACAGAAAACTCATTATTTAAGACACCCTTGGCCAGGAAATATGTTGCGTTTTTACTTACATGGCAGGAAGTGGGCTCAAAACTTTAGTATCTGCCTACACTGCACTGCTGTTAATCATATGATCTCAATCATACTGTAGTGAGGCATCAAATAAAAAACTGCTTCACCACCCGAGACGTTAAGAATAAAAACAGTTCTAGTTTGTAGTTATTGTTTCGTTAGCATTCATAAAAAGTGGATTTGGGAAGCGGGCCCAAAAAGCACAGTGAATGCGATCGCCTGCAGCTACTGTGACCCTGGTTAGAACCCAAAAGTTTGGTGGGCTAATTCTCATTGTTGTTCGTTCTCGTCTCTTCCGAGAGGTTTTTATTTAGTTTTCTGCCTTTCCTACCTCCACAGAGACTAATTTCTAAACGGAACGGTGGATAGAGGCAAGTCCTTTATACAGTTTTTAAGTTTCTAGGTTTCCTGCTTGATAATCTAAAATCATATTCATTGTGCTATACCAGTGAATAAAAGCCGTACTGACAGCAAACGCATAGCTAAGGCATATTTAAAGTGCGTTGTTTTGACCGGTTATTTTTGTACTCTTTCATGTTTTATCGCGCAACTAGTCACTTTAGGCACACCAAATATTGAGAAATGTATTGAATTTTTATTTTATATATCGGTTCCGATGGTTCCGATTGTTCCATTTGTTTCATTCCGGCGGTTCCGGTTCTGGTTTCGTTTCGTTCCGGTGTTCCTGGCTTTCGTAACAAGCCGATAAAAAACACTCAGCTACTCGTTAAATATAACTCGCCTCGCTAGAGAATACACTAGAAGTTACGATTTGTATTCAACTTTCAACTTTTAATATTAATTTTTACGTCATTTACTTTTGCACTAGAATTGTAAGAACAGAGAATCTTTGGGATACACAGTAGTGTCTTTTCTGGTGTTTTTAACCGCTTACGCAATGGGAAAAATCGCTCTTCTCAAGCAGTTTAGGTGAGCTTTTTATCACTCGCCAAGGAATTTTAAATAGCAAGCCCTGTATAATGTTTTTTCAATTGTGAAGATATCAATTTTCTTGACTGGCAGGACCAAAAATAATATATGAGAACTCATTGAGAATTATATTATTAGGCCAAATCAAAAAAATATGAGTGCTTCTATTCACACTGGCAAAAGAAAAAAGTAGGGTAAGTAGGTAGGTGCAAAATTTTTATATTTTGAAAAGTTTTGTAATAAATTTGCTGCATTTACAGAAAAATTTCAAGAAATCCACAAAATGAAATCTATAGATCCAGCTTTGTCCTAGCTTTGGTGTAAAAAACTAGGGTAGGTTGGGTAACCGGGAACCATACATATCTTTTTATTTGGCCTTAAAAGATTATCCTCTTGGCTAACTTTTCTGGATTTTATCATTTTTTAAACATCCCACTGATTAATTTGTTATTAAAAATAAAAAAAGCATTTGAATGCTACTTACGCAGTTCCACCAAATATCTATTACTAGCATTCAACTGCTGGTCAGTTCCATGTCCACTGATGCTCAGTAAAGGTTTACCACTTGGTATTGCTGTGGCAAGCCTACCAAAAAAGGTAACAAAATATTTCTTTCCACAAATAAACATGTAGTTTCAAATAGATATTATTATTTATTTGCAAGCTTTCAAGGGATTTGGAAAAATATCAAATCCAGACAAGCCTAAGCAAATTAATAAGGCACCATGATTGACACAGTGGCAAGATCTTTGCCTTCCAACCACAAGGTCCCAGGTTCAAGTATTGAACATTTGTGTGACCTTCTTTTCCACAAAAGTTAACGCAGCTTCCATCCTTAAAAGGTTGGTAAAATGAGTACCAGCTTTTGCTGGAGGCTAACCTGCAACACAGGTAGCCCAGGCTCTCATCACAAATGAATACTAATAGTGTTGAGTTACAGTTAATTTACAGCAACTATATGAGACTTTTTATGGACTTAATAAAACATGAATTTCTTACCTTAAATCGCTATAAAATCCACTGAAACTTCCATGGCGAGTTTACGAATCCCTGTAATATCCCGTGGCTGACTTTGAGCGAGTTTTGTTCAGTTTGACTTGACTTTCCCCCACCAGGAATAAGAAAAGGAAAGGTAGGTGGCGGGATCTCTCGAAAGGCCTTCAAACGGCTCAACTCTAAGAGCATTTTCACCTTAAATTCCAAACCTTATCGAAATCAGCACCTTAACACGATCGAGGGAAGAGTTTCTCGATGTTTTCATGGACACAGGACTGAAATTGATGCTTTTTTGAGTTACCAGCCCGCTCGTTGTTCGGCGAAACAGCTTCCAAATAATGCCATATTATTTGCAAGGCTGGAAGCCGTGGACAGCAAAACCGTTAAAAACATGGCCATGCCTGGTACTGAGTACCAAAAAATACTCCACCTTGGAGATACAGTGGAGTACAATCACAACCCAACTGTGATTTACCTGAGGCATAATCGTCTGACAGCTATTGTTCGCACTGACCTATCGCATTCTTCCAAAACCGGCTGGGAGAAGAGCCCGTGAAGCATAGTCCCAGCAGCAACACCATCACGATCGTCGAGTTTTCGTGGAGATTTTTAAGTGCAAGGTAAGCTGTTGCAGACACCCTTTAGACTTAGTTACGAATTTATATCAGTGATCGATTTTTACGGTCCTCCGGTCGTCAGATCGATACGACTGGAATTTTCGTGGGGCAACCAATAATAATAGTTTAGGCGTCCTTCAGACAATTATATAGTTTCAATACTTTTCTTATTTTGAAGATTTTCAGAACTTAATCTGTGTTTCGTTGCTGTGAATTTTGCTCCAAATTGACATCACCCGTACAGTAAGTTTTATCGGATTTCTATTTAATGTCCGCGGTTTTCCCCTGTTTTAGATTGATGTCAGCAGCAAAATCTTTGTCCTTCTCAATAAATAAAAAAAGCCGACTTAAACGCAAATCCAGTTGAAATATTGTTAGAGCAAAACCACTGTTTTTCACTTTAAATTGTAAAGGAAAAAAGTATAGCCAAAAAAGTACTCATCCTTTCTCGAACGGTATAAAAAGAATAAAGCTGCTGGTTGCCCCATGTATGGCAAGAAATTTTCCTTAAAATCGAGCACCGTATACACTGTATGTACGTGTTTAGAAATCGATTGTATTATTTTAAGTGACATGTGTGTTGCAGCGATGTGAGATTTTCGCAAACGTGCAATGCTCGAACAAAATTACATGCTTTCTATTGTTCAAGGTAAGACATGGGATACATTTGACGGCAAAAAGTTTGGGTTGAGATTGTACTCCACTGTACTGTATCTCCACGGTGGAGTTGCTTTTGGTACTCGGTACCAGGCATGCCGTGTTTTCAACGGTTTTGCTGTCCACGGTTTCCAGCCTTGCAAATAATATGGCGTTGTTTGGAAGTTGTTTCACCGAACAACGAGCGGGCTGGTGACTCAAAAAAAGCATCGATTGCAGTCCTGTGGCCATGAGAACATCGAGAAACTCTTCCCTCGACCGTGTTAAGGTGCTGATTTCGATAAGGTTTGGAATTCAAGGCAAAAATGCTCTTGGGGTTGAGCCGTTCGAAGGCCTTTCGAGAGATCCTGCCACCTATACCTTTCTTTCTCTTATTCCTGGTGGGGGAAAGTCAAGTCAAACTGAACAAAACTCGCTCAAACTCAGCCACAGGATATTACAGGGATTCGTAAACTCGCCATGGAAGTTTCAGTGGATTTTATAGCGATTTAAGGTAAGAAATTTATGTTTCATTAAGTCCATAAAAAGTCCCATATAGTTGCTATAAATTAACTGTAACTCGATCAACACTATTAGTATTCATTCGTGACGAGAGCTTGGGCTACCTGTGCCTGCAATGGATTAGTGTTGCATCCAGGGGGAGTCAGTAACTTTCATCCGCTTAGCACAACAAAACCCAGAGATTAGCACCAGTTCCAATGGGCCACTTAGGTTCGTGAAAGGATTCAGCTATGTAAATTGAGTTCTTTTTCAATGTGTGTTTTCACTGATTGTTTGAACAGAACATTTATTTATGAAAAGTACACTGGTAAATAAACAAAATGATGAGCACGCTTACTAAACCTGTATAGCTGATGCAAAGGGGTTGGGGAGGGTGAAATGCACTGAGGTTGGGAAGGGACAGGGAAGTGAAGGGAGATCCCTCCTAACTTCATTTCACTCTTCCAAATCTCCTCACACCAGATATGCAGGACAGACTACACACTTACTTCAAAGCACCTAAAATAAATTAAGTTTATCAAGTGTAAACAAAATTAATTTTAACTAAATGAGAAAAGAATGTACAATTATTATGTAAATTGGTAGGTACATTTTACTCAAAAATGTCTGATAAAAAATCAAAAACAACAGGGGCCAGATTAGCACTTGCCCAATCACCCGAGATTACCATAAATTCATGTGGATGACCAAAATATATTGATAACTTGCCCATTTGTAAAATATTGGCCTTAAATAAAGTTTTCCAATTCTCCAAAAATTAACGGTGTTTGCAATTTCCAGCCTAGAAGCTTTGAAAAGAAAACACTCATAGTCGTAATTGCTTTTAATTGATTGGGTCTCACTGGCCATGTTGGAACACACAGTATTTCCCATTGGTGGAGGACTATGAGCTCAGACAGTCTGTACTGTATGCTTTGCATCATGAGACAATGCCATGTTTTTTGTTTCAAGGTTCTGCGACCATATTTGTCAAGAACAAAATGCGAACAAAAGCTACTGTAAACAGTAGGTCTAATTTCAAAACATGTGGTGTTATTTGGATGGTGCTCAACCACTGTATCAAAAAAAGCTGAGGAAAGACAAAGAAACATGCTCAGCAAAAGTGATATGAGAAAGAATACAGAAGACGATCATTTCAAGACGGCTGGAAGACAGGCCAGCCATGGCTCAGATGTGAGAAAAAGGAGTCTGCAACGCGATATACGCATAAAGCTGCAGCCATCTATCTATTAATTAGGTTGAAAAAATATTTTTAACGGGCTGTACATTCAACAGGGTTGTGTTATACAAGGATTATCAAATGGAAAAATTTGACTGGGCAAGTATATCTTGAGATGGGCAAGTATAAAATTTGATGTACTTGCCTGGCTGACAACTATGTAAAATTACAAATCTGGGCCCCTATAATAATATTTGTTAGTTCATGCTAATGACAAGCAAGCTAAGACTGATGTAAAGTACTATGTTAAAGGAAATTATTAACAAAGTCTTTCTGTGACAATAAAATAACCTAAGCACAATATATATATTAATCTATTGTCCACTTTTAAAGTTCCTATAAAGCTTAGTTTTTTACTTTTTAGATTAAAACTATTTTGTCATCTATGAATTCAGAGTTCGAATAACTGAAGAAAATTTCTGTGTCTAAGTATGCTTTTTAATCAAAAAAAGATTGGAATGTGAATTTTGACTGAGCAGACCAGGGACTACTGGTAACCTGTGAAATAAAAGCAGTAGGACATCCTTCACTATCATTAATGTAAATTTTGACTGAGCAGACCAGGGACTACTAGTAACCTGTGACATAAAAGCAGTAGGGCATCCTTCAGTGTCATTAGTGTTTCGCAGGGAAAAGCATGAGAAACAAAGCACTTCAAGTTGAAATTCTCTGTTGTTTGCTCTATTTCAATCTGTAAAAGGTGTCTATGGCTTTATCCGATTCTGAGGAACATTCTTTCTGTGACGATTCCGAATTTGACTCATGCTAAGTCATCACACCATGACATCATCCCAAAAGTGTCTTATTTACACGTTTCAAGCCTCAATATCATAATAGGAGCCGTAAAAATTGTTTTATTTTCAAAAATTAATACTAGAGGGTTCTTCTTTTCATATAAAAAGTAAAAAATAAGCTTTATAGGGACTTTAATGTTTCTCATTAGAAACAACAAGACACAAGACTTTTTGCTTCTTGCTTTGCAAAACCAAAAGATTTCAAAAATCTTTTACGTACTGTAGCTTGTAGTGTAAAGTTCTAAGTTAGTTAGGCTCTTATATTATATTAGTTATAGGTTGCCCTGACAATGCTATGAATTATCAAGGTATTTTCTACTAAAACAATGTAACTCCTCTGATGTTTTTGTTTTTCAAACACATTACCTCAATTTATCTTGATTCCAATGATAATCTGTAACGGCTGTTTTAGAAAACAATTTAAATGTGACTCATAACGAACAAAAATAATTATTGCAAACGATAATAATAGCAATTATAGCAATAATGTGCTTAACTGTAATGACGATGACAATACCAAATACATACCTGACAATAGAGAGTTTTTTAAAAAACTATTACCAGTGCTTTTTCTGATATGGAGAAGGGATTTTTTGACCAAAAATTTGATATTGAGGTATGTGATAATTTTTGAGCCATTTAGAAGCTAAGTGAAGTTGACATGGGTCTATTTACACTGTGTAAACCACTGACAACACAAAGCCCTGCATTCACAACTGATTGGTGCATACTGTATGAGGGAGCTCTGACCATAGAAGGTGGTGTCTAAATATAGATTCACTGA
>JAOBYJ020240031.1:0-16260 GCA_025403565.2 Palythoa heliodiscus | reverse complement strand
TCGGACTAATATCACGGCGTGACTACGTAGTATGTTGCGAGCTCTTTATTCACAAGAGTGATACTTCTTGTGCGCCAAACAAATCAAACCAGATCTGCTGCTTTCTTAGAGCCGTGGACAAGAAAACGCAAGCTCTGGCGTTGCGTCAACACCATCTGACGAACGCCGAGGACCACCGCATTACCAGGCCTGGTGTTCTGAATCAACAGCTAACTCTGATGTCACCACCTATAACCAACACCAGACCTGGTGTTCTGAAGCGCCATTTACCTCTGGTGCCACCATCTACAACCAACCCCACGCTTGCTCTCACAGCTGGTATTCGCAAGGACATTTTAAACATCCTGGTGATGGGTACCATACACGAGCCTCTACAGGCCGAGAGACTTTTTACCCACAGTGGGTTGGATATCACTTTCAACAAGGAGCGCCTGGCATGACCACTTGGGGGTCTAACCCTCACACACCCCGCTCTGGGGAGTCCCGGATGCAGCAGCAGCAGCAGCAGCAAGGTGGTCGACCCTTTGTACAAAGTGAAGCTTGTTATTTTGGCGCTCAGCCTCAGCCTACTGCTGCACAGCAATGGAATACCGGATACTATTAAAGTGCGGGTGTTCAATCACCGATTTAGATTTATTATAATTAATTCTATAATCTCTCTGGATTTTATTAATTTTCTTTTATATTTAATAAAAATTTACCGATATTTACAAGTATATTTAAACCTTTTTACATAATTATAGATAAATACTTTCACTGACCTTTTCCTCCTCAGAATCTTTTTGACGTATCATAAACAATGCACCAATCTTTTTAAATTTAGTTATATTTTTATATTCTTAATAATAGAGATAGCTTCAAAACTTCGGTTTTTAGCGTTAATCGTTATTATAAATATTTTTATATGTTTGATAATTCAGTACTTATATTCGCAAATTTATATCAACGTTTTTATATGTTTGCAGATAAATAATATTACTGACCTGGTCGCTGCTAGAACCAAAACTGTCAAACGGTACAGTCCTGTATCACTTTATATCATCCTTTTATATTTATGTATATAAAGAACAAAACTTTATAAGAACACCCAGGCTGAGATTTGCCCAAAAATTAAGAATAAGCTAAGAACAATCACTAGGCCGAAATTTTGATCAGGCAAATTTAAGAATTCCATTTTATCCTTGTACACAGATCGAGATGTACATGTAAAGTTTACAATGACATTTCTAACCGCTCTTTTCGCTTTTCAGCATACCGCTGGATGAAACAATGACGAACACGTATTTCTTAGCTCAGTGCCTTATTATCGTTCCGGGCAACTAATCTACTATTTGGAAATATCAGGAAATAAGAACAATTTAAGGACAATTTGAGGCCGAAATCGCCAAAAATTTAAGAACAACCCAGGCTCAGCCGAAAGTTACTGGTTCTTATAAAAAAAAAAGCGTGTATATCTTTTTGGCCCATATTTAAATTATATTTAGAACATTTGCGTTATTATTAAAATGTAAATGTTTTTGAAATTTGCTTGCTGTGTGAAATAAATTGTTCAAATCTGTATTTAAAATTCACACTTTTTTCAAAGTTTCAAGTTATCTTGGCGATTAGTGTTAATAAATAAGATAACGTTTAGAATCCGTGTAAGCAGGAATTTTGTCAGGGAAGGACGTAACATTGTAGATTGTGGCGCGACTGCTTGTAACAGTTTAGTTTGCAAAATTAAGTTGACAAGAAAACCAGAGAATTACAATGACAGCTTGTGCTATCACTTCTACTTGGTTTAAGCTAGCTGGAACTGTCCTCTTTCTTTCGCCAAGTGGCAACAAAAATTTAATTAAAAAACAAAATATGAACAAATGAAGTGCCAACAAGCTTACAAGTGGCGTGAGAACAGGAAAAAGGAAGGAAAAGAAGCGAATAAGTGAAATGTAATCCGACTCCGGAGCGCGGAATCTCATTGTACACTCAACACTACAGGATCGGAAGAAAACAAATCCCTCATACTTTCCGCGCTGTCTAGTTTTATAGAGGTATTATTCTTCGCTATCGGATGCTGAACAACAAACTTTGGTGCCAAGAAAGTTTTTAGCTTATTTGTTTACACGCTTTTCATATGTAAGAACAACTTTATAAGAACAAAGAGGCTCAAATTTGCCAAAATTTAAGAACAATTTAAAAACAAGCTCAGGGTGAGGGTCAATAAATATGAACTGAATTCTTCAGGTAAACTTGACCGATACTCGTAATTTAGCTTAGCGGCACCGTATAAAACACAAATGATTCATTGTAATCTGAGCGCCAAAGACTATTCAACAAACAATGAAGATAATTTGCCTCTAAATGCGAGGCATTTCGTTTTCCAATTGATGCTTTTTTTCTATTTTGTTTGTACTTCCATACAAGCCGCTCGTAGAAATAAGAACAAATTAAGAACAAATTGAGGCTGAAGCAGCCGAAAATTAAGAACAACGAACCTCGCCAAAATTTTCAAACATTACAGAAATTATATAAACTGAATTACACGTCAAGAAAGTTATCTAGCTCATTTCAGTTGTACTAGGTCGTTCCTAAAGCTGGCAAGGTGACAAGCATTTACAATATAAGCAAGGAAAAAGAGTTTTTATATCATACTTGCTTGCACTTTTTGTTTTGATACAAATCTACTCTGTGGAATGGTAAACAAATGTTTAGGCTGGCAATCCAAACAAAAGTAGAAAACAATTGTTAGCTAAGATCACTAACTGAAATCAAAAGTTTTCATTGCTCGAAAACAAAACTTTGGCAAGGTGAAAACAACTTTATTGTCGGTAAATTGTTTTCAACCAACAAAACAAATATTCGCTCTTTCAGGAAGTCAATGACAACCCACAGCGGTTTCAAGTGTTTGTCATTGTCGTCTAGGCTTTTGAGGGCAGAGACATTCCTGCCATCTCTCTTACGTTAAAAAAAACTGTTCTGAACATGGCTCGAGAAATCAATGTTCAGTAGTCGCTAAGACAAAAAGTAACCAAAAAAATTTAAAAAAAATCAGTGCTGTCTTTCGTAGATGAAAAGCATAACATGGTTTATCAAGAAAAAAAATGAATTCTCGCTGAAAGTAAAATAAAAAAAACCGATCCGGCTTGACTTTAGTGGATGTCTCACGAGCGGGGGCTTATCTCGTTCACTGAAGACCCACTGAAGCCAAAACAACTGATAAACAAAAGGGAAAAAAACTATTTCCCTTTTCCCACAGGAAGATTCCTTTGGCAAAATTCTGTGAAGAATGTACCGTGTTTATAAAACCAAGGAAAGTGAAAGCGCAAATGTAAATATATCTTTATTTGTAGACGTCATTCGTTTGTTTTTGCGCCTCGTGCGCTGACGTACTGCGCTGTTGTAATTATTGCATGCAAAGTGTACATTGAACACTATGGTGCAGATACGGATGAAAACTTCATATTCAAAATTGTCAAGTTAGCTCTGTTAAGATTGTTAAAAATCAATTTACTCGCGCAAATTGCTTGAGTAATGCCCGATGGACAAAGAAAAGATTTATTTCCAAATTGGTTTCATTTGCCGGCGCCGCTATAATTTTGAGCGGCGATTTTCCGTTGACTGTTAAAAAAACTCAGCTATGAGTGAAATTAAAAAATCATGTCCGAGATAACACATAAAAATGACATATGCTTTAAGAATTAGCAAGTAGCTCAAAACAGAGATTTTGAAAGTTAATTTAAACGACAGTGGGAATTTTAATTAAAAGGAAAGCGCACTCCTGAGAATCCCTCAAATACAGCCCCCCGCCTTACTAAAGAACTTTATTAAAAAAATTAGCAAAATTAGTTTTCCAGCCTCCAGAGACTCGCAGTTTTAATGAGATGTCTAACGTATCAGGTTCAACTGCTTTAGACGTCAGACTGGCTCTGTGAAATATCAACTGCCTGTCACCAAGTTATTTCTTGAACTGATTTATCAATGCTAATCGGATAAACATGAGTCTTACTTTTAAAAATATTCTTTTCTAACCAATAAAAACTGACTTACGTGCCCTTAAAATACAATATTTTGTTTGACAGACAGTTCCCAGAAAAAATAACTTATATTGTCGTTTTTAAAAGTTCTTGGACGTATTTTATCAGAAATCTTAAAAGATTATGTTTTCTTACAAGTTTATTCGTTTTAATTACGAAATTGTGCTTGAAACACCCCGCGAGGGGAACAAGATGTTTGCAGAATGTTTGTTTTTCAACAATGTCGCACGAACAGAAATCAACTGTCCAATGGAGGTATAGATTAGTGAGTCAACAAGCTTGTCTGGCCACCCATACCGTTATAAGCTGTGCTTTGTTCAGATCTAGGAAAAGATAGATATTTGTTTTGTTTAATTCTATTTCAAACTCTATTAAGTACGAATCTTATTACGCGCTGTCTTTTCAAGGGGTATAAGGTTTTGGGTTTGCGGTGTAAATTGGTTATTTTAAGCGGCTGACGCTCCCCCGTCAAAGTAAAAAGTCTAAATGTCAAATGAACAATGAAACAACATGCGGTCCCTTTCGCAAGAGTACCAAATTTTTGATTGGTTCAAAATTTTCTCTTATTATCGGGTTTCAACTATGCGTCAAACAATAAATCAATCAATTGAAGGTTATATAGTAGAGCATCCGCTTTCGTTGCAGAATGTATTTGGCATTGCTGTGTGTGTTTAGCGCTAGTGCCATGAGATAGTAACATTTCTCGTGAATACGAACATGACGGCACTGAGATATTTAGCTTTCCTTCTCTGTGTAAACCACGCTTCCACTGAGTGGCGACCAAAACAGGAGCAACCGGATTGTATTGAAAAAACCACGAAATGTCTGGAGAACTTCACGTGCGTGCACAAGATGACAACCGTTCTAGAAACTCTATGCGGTAGCTCGCTGGGTTATTCACTGAAAAATCAACAAATTATAGACAAAGCCAAAAAATGTTCCTTGAAATGCGCCGAGGAGCTTAATAAATTCATAAAGGGTAAACATGGAAGTTATTTGATGAGCTGTGATTGTCCAAACAGGGACTCAACGTGTTTGACAATGAAATCTCGCATTAAGAAGTGCATTGCATCCGGTCTAGGTTGGCCTATGAATGACACTAAACCGAGTTGCTCGGAAGCGAGGAAAAACTGCTCCAAAAATAAGCAATGTTTCAAGTCGATGGGGTTATTTCTGAAGGGTTGTTCTCGACTAATTTCGGGCGTCGAGTGCACCGATGACTGTCTTGCAGCGAAGAACGGTTTTCTCAAGTTAAGTATTGGAAAGATTCTTGAAAACGAGTGTGAATGCGACGGAGTTGAGGAACCATTTTGCCGTGGAATACGCGCGCATTATCAAGCGCTTTGTTTACCAATTAGAGTAACAAAGAGCGTTACTGAAAAACTGAATACAACAAAAGGAAACAATACAAATTCAGCAAGATGGAACTGCTTATCTTGCTGGGCTTTCATTCCGTGTTTCTTTATAGTCATACAGTTACTATTTGAACTATAATATGTTTGATTGGTATTTCTCGCAACAGCGTTGCTTCAAAAATAGAAGCAACCTAGCTACGGATCCCAGCGACTGTATGTTTACAGATTCAACTGATAACATATTCGTACAAGAGGTTGCTCTGCCATTGCGGTTTGGATATGATAGCACTGCCAATTCAATCCGCTGCGGCGCTGCGGGTGCTATGGAATTGGATATAAACAATTTGACACGAAGGCGGACCATTAGCACAACTAAATCAAAAGTAATAATTGTAAACAATACGATATGTACATCAAGTTCAAATTAACATTTTTCATTTTGATTTGAAGGCACGGACATTCCTCTAGTCGTGGTAGGAATCAAAACTCTGGAAGTATTGCCCGGATAAGAGGGGATTATCTCGCTAGGGTCGCGTTTGTTTATCAAAGCTTTGTGCAATCGGTTTGTTATTGTTGACAATACTCACGATCGTAGAGATTTGTTCGTTCCCTATTTGCAATCTCTTGTTGTTTAGTTCTTAAGATTAACGTAGCCTTATCAATTAAATATAGCACTTTCGTGTAAAAAATGCACCGCAGTGGAGATGTTTGGAATACGTTGGTTTGAGTTGGTCGTACTGAGAGATTTTAATGAAGATGGCTTTTATTAATTTAGAGGTCAAAGTCAACCAAACCAACGCTTACGAAGCAACTAACGCGATTTTAGCACTGCGCTGTGTTTGATCAAAAGGCTAGCGAATTATGTAATTGGATTTTTTATTTGCTGTTTAAATTCGGTGTATATGGTTCGTTAACCCTCGGGTTGAATTGCTTCAGTAGCAGTGCCAAGTTTATTGCGGTAAATGCAATTTAATCAAAACATCAGTACTGCTTTTGGACTGAAATGAGTTCTGCAGCGTTGCAGACCTAAATGTCGAATTGCTTAGGTAAAGTCATAGCGAAATGTTATCAGGACCCTTATCAATTAAAATGAACTTGATCAGTTGATGTCGGCTTATTTCATACTTTGCCGTTCGTATAAAAATATTGAAGAAAAAAACTTTTGTGTGCACGAAAAGTAATTGTAATTGTAAATATATCATTCAATAAAAATTGTACAAAGATCTATAAAATCAGTTTTTAAACACAAAATATGTAACATTATGTAAATTAGGACCACTGTCCAAAGAGAAAGTAAATTACATTTTAAAAAGAAAACGAGTTTTAATTTACGAATAATGTATCTTTGTTGATGTTACTTCTTAGACCTGCAAATGTTATCAAATAATTATAGGGTCAGTCCCTGGGGTTGGTAACTGGTATGACCTTAAACAAATTTTTGTTTTGTTGATAAACTTGATAGCGCAGCTGTAACTGATTCGAATCAATAAACTGTATCAGCTAATTACCTTTTTATGCTCCTGGAAAAGTTAATGGTTAATTTTCTGATGATGGCTGAAGCTACGAGTAATATTGTCATTACTTAAGATGCATATCGCGATTTCTAGTTTTTTATAGAAGCCCTACGCAATATTTTTTATAAGAACAAGTTCATACACTGACGAGACTCAAATTGGGAGTTCTCTAATCACTAATGTGGGCATACGTGGAATTCTCTATATCAAGTACTCCTCCGCACTGCCTTTTCCACTGTGTAACTCTGTCTTGTGGTCTTATAACATCTAAAGAGGGCGAGGAGTTGTCGAAACGTTATAAAGACAACAAGACAGAGTTTCACGATAGGACTGAGAACAATTTGAGAACAAGCTTAGGCTGAGGCTCGATAATTAGAAAAATTTTCTGGTAGAAAATGGACTTAAACTCGTAATTTAACTAAGCCGATACAGTATAAACACAAAAATGATTCATAGTGTTGCTCATTTAATTCGTCATAAAGTCATGTCCCAAATGATACACAGTACTGAAGTTCCTCATCTCTAATGTCAGGGGTATGTTGTTCACGCCTGTTCAAACCGTTCACAGAAATGAGAACGAGTTACCGGTTAGAGCAAATTGAGGCTGAAGTCGCCAAAATATTTTAAAAAAGTGAGCACCATTAAAATTTACTGCCAGGTTCTTATAAAGAAAGGGTTTATGAGTATTTTTCTGTCATTATTGTATTACTATATTCAGATATATTACTATATTATGATATCATTAAATATCTCTTTTTTACCTAAATAATGTTTATAGGATTTTAGTAAAATTAATAAAGTTATTATCTTCTTATATTATTAAATTATTTCAGTCTGTTATCTTGAGACTATTAAATAAACAAATAGGTAAAATGAAAGCGATTTAAAAGAAGTCTGATTAACTTTATATTTATAAGGCATAACTCTTGGAAGTAGACAGAATTTATCGGATATATAATACATTTTAAGTAATGGTAATAGGACTGAGTGGAGTCCAATTCGGTCTGTTATCATTACGCGTGATTAACAAAATTGGATGAACGCGAATCCAATTTGTTTAATCACAAGTAATGATAACAGACAAAATTAGACGAACACGAATTCCTATACCATTTTATTATAATACTTACAATTTCTGAAAACTAAACTGAAAGACGAAATCTTTGCAGATAAAAGGCACATTTACTAATTTTCATAACATTTGTAATGGTAACGGCAATGAGTGGAGACCGTTTCTGTATGTTATCACTACTTGTTGCTGATTGGTCAGAAATCCTGAAGCCCGGATTGTGATTGGTTCATTCAACTGTTCCGATAACAGGTAGCCGATAACAAGTTATCGGATAGTTTTCAAGGCAATTAGGGAAAAATAGAGTTCGGAATGGACCAACCAGATTTGAGGAAATTGTAATTATTATAATAAAGGTAGATAAACCATATATACTAACTATGGATAAACAGACAGATATATGTATATACGGCAGACAAAGACAGACAGACAGACAGACAGATAGCTAGTTATCTGGCTAGGTAAGTATGTACATCGATAGAGAAATAGGTTCGACTTGCTTCATTAAATTCGTACGACCACGCTTTTACAGGTTTAATATCAATATTGCTATGGCACTTTTTTTTATAGAAGAACGATTTGAGGATAATCGTACTGTACAAATAAAACAAATGATGTACAAAAACACAATAAATCAAACAGATAAAAAGACAGATTGATTTCCAAATCTAAAAGTACAAAAAAATCATTAAAACTGAACTAAAATCTGGACCTGTCATAGAATTAAATAGTTTGATCATGACCTGATCGACATTAACATACGAAGTCCGCGCAGTACGGACACCGCATACTGATATATGCCACATGAATGATTTTTTTGCAAAATCAGAGAAGACGTGAAATGTACTAAACACTATACGTGATCGCATGGATGAAGGAGCGACAGAAGATAATGAAGATTACATGTTTTGATGTAATTTGATGTTCTGATAAAATGACTGTGGCTGAAACAGTCTTACGAAGTGCTAATGATAGAAAAAAGGCGAAGATCACATATAGATATATTAAGAAAACTACTTCAAAGTGTTTTTAAAAGGGCAAATATTTACAAGTAGTATAAATAAATCTAATGAGAAGCAATAGCAACAAGATCTCCAATTATATCACCAACCACTGTGAACGGAAGGAAGCGCGCAAACTCTCTCGGTACGGATATATTCGTTTCGTGCTGATTTTTTCAAGTTGTAGATCTTATCAAAAATTGTTACTTTGAAAGATTTATAAGTTATATCTGATCCCATCAAAAGAAACTCTCGTTCATAACCTCAAAACTAAAATACTAAAAAAGTCTGTAAATGTTTTAAAGATTATGAAATTGAGAAACAATATTAAAGATTAAAACTAGCGAAATACAACTGAATGTGATCGAGCGGTGAAAGTATTTATTCTATTAAGGTTGACAAAGTTAGCACTGACAGGAAACATTTCGGACACTAGATTGTTTAAACACTCCGTCTATTGTGGGGTTTGCGTGTAGACCAAAAAGCTGATAAAAAACACGGTACTTGTTTATTGAGTAAAATAAAGTCAATCATTTTGGTTGCAAGCTTAAGCTCTTCGTCGTAACAGAAAAATACAGCCGAAAAATCTCTCTTCAGCAGTAGGAGGTTTGAATTCAGTAAATTCCATAACCACTTAAAATTTCATTTGGTTTTGTGAATGCAGACTCCAAGCACTGCAGTAATGACAGATTATTACCAAATCCCTTCAACTTCACGTTTCGAGTTTCCTAAATAATTCCTGTCATTTGCCGGTAGAATCTCACGAACGTCACTCTGTTGGCAAAATAAATCACTTGTAAGGATTTTACGACGATATTGGAGTTTTTCATTCTGCTTTTGCGGCAAGTTTCTGTAAATGCTGTTATCAGAAAAAAGACACATTTTAGGGCAATTATAAAAACCCATCATGAAGATAAAGTTACCTTAAGAAAAAAAGATTCAACGTCAACTCGAAATTTTCCAAGGTCAACTGATGTCGCCTTTTAAAAACGTTTGGCAAATTTAGAGAGCAAGCCCTATGATACAACTTATTTAGGTTCAAACTCTTTTGAAAGACTTTTTAAGACTAGCTTAAAATTTTTGGTTCGCCAAAAAGTACTAAGTAAACATATTAAAAGGCAAATCTTCAGCTTTCATAAACAGCTGGATCTGTTCAATAGTTTATACTGCCGAGATACATTTTCCATATGTAATCAGGTTTGGCTCATCTCCTCAGAAGACAAGCGTACATAGCCAATTAAACTGTCAGCGCCCTTTCAATAAAAGACAAAACATTAAGTTAATTGGGAACAAAGTACTTAATACAAGCTTCTAATTTACAATAGTGGTATGGTTTCAGTGTCTGTTAAAATAGAACTTTCGCATCAGTGTTTTCCCGGATTTAATCCAGATAAAACCCTGAGCGGATTACGACATCAATCAGCTGCTATACTATTAATAAATCCTGTTGTTTGAACTTTGTACAAATAATGACCAAATACGGAAAACCAATGGATGCCGTCGTTTTTATAATAAAAGTTTATTTTAAAGACGTTTTTGATCGTTGATACACGAAGTTAAGGAAAACGATTTCTCCGCACGATGACACTTCGAAGTTGAACTTCTAAATCGTACGTTAAAATCTCAAGCTTACATTCTTACATTCTAAGGTTTTTAAAAGTTATTATTTCAATGGTCTGTACTTTGTTAGTTACTAGTCATGTTAGGGGCGTCTTACTAAACAGCCTCAGACGGAGATGTATAAATCATAAAGCCGCACTATGCTGTTGATAAATTATAAACTTGCCCCAATAAATCCGTTGCGGGAGAGTTCTGAAATTCGTGCCTTCAGTTGGGCAGTGAATGAGAATAGGAACCAGCTGTTCAGTGATCGCACGTCGTTTTTAACAAACTCTGTAAGAACACGGGTTTAAATTTGACTTAGAATGAAAAACAAACCGCGTCCCGAGGCAAAACCTTTGACGCTAATCCACTTTTAAATAATAATATTCTTGAATGCGCAGAGTTTTACGAACTTAAATATAAAGGTAAATTTTATTCCACAGCTAAAACCGGAAAATTACAGAGCTATATCAAGCCATATATCTCACATGTTCAACGGATTGCCTACTTTGATTACAGCGGTGCACCAAATAACCTAGAAATGAAAAAAGTGAAAAAAATTTGTGACTGAAATCGACAAAAAAAAATTGAAAACAATAACTTCTGTCTCAGTCAAGATTATCTGGTTCCGGTTCTTAAAGAAATACAGCCGGCATGCAACATCCTTTTCATAAGGACGTCTAGTCTTGGGGCTAACGCCGAACGTTCTTAAATATTTTCAGGACTTTAGCCTCAAATCTTGAAGTGTTCTTAAGGATAAACGGTTAGCAATAACCTGAATAGGTGTATGTTTTGTTATTTTCGATTAGCGAGTTTTCATAATTTCTGGGAGTGAATAAATTTTGGTTATACGATCGATACACTTGTGGTAGATACAAGAGTACACAAACAAGGTCTGCTTGCCATCTGATATACGTGTAACTGCAAATTGTACTCGCAAAATGAAATCCACACTTCAATTGTCAACACTGTCGGTGGTTACGATGACGAATATTAGCAGATAAATAAATCATATTTGTAATTTTTACGGTATCCAAAGAATAAAAGTTGTTTGCTTTACCTCTGCCTCGGGTGTGTTCTTAAATTTTTTGAGCATTTTTCATCCTATAATGTTCTTATAAAAACTGGTTAGAACTTTTAAGCTTTCAAAGCACCTTATATTTGTCTAGTACTTACAAGGATAAAGTAATTAACAATTTTTCTTGCTGAGCTTTCAAAAGAACAAAGTTACTAAGTTTTAAGACAATTGCCAATTTCTGAATTTATTGAATGGTTGACAATTTTCTGAATCTATCGTTCGAGACGCAAATGGATGCTCTCCCATACCTTTGGGTTCAGTCATATCTTTGACTTGAGTTATGCTAACAGATCAGCTGTCAATGTCCCGTAAAACCAATGCTTTCACACCCCAAAGGAAATCTCTCTTATACAAATGAGAAACCTATTGAAAAGGCTTATACTCTATTATCTAAACACCTTAAAATTGGAATATTACTTAGACTCTAATATATCTTGGAAGTCTCATGTCTATGAATTATCAAAGAAAGACACCCTCAAAACCAGTTGGAATCTTAACAAGTCAAAGATGACATTGACTACCCTTCAGTATACTTGCTACAATTTGCAAGGCAAAGTGCAATGTAGAACTTAAAAACTGCATGCAGCCAGATCGACAAGCAACAACGCAGCTGTACGGGCAATGTTTCAATTCAGGCTAGTCAACTGACATATGGACCACTACTAAAAGGCTTTCTCAGAGGTAAAAGAGAATAAAAAGTGAGACACAATTTCAAATGCGTCAGTGCCATAATAATTACAGTAGTTTTTATACTGCTAAACGAAACTCGCTGTGTGGAACGTAAGTAAATCTAGCCAAGATCCATTATTTTCTCGCTTTTTCCAGTTTGTGCACACATTATTTTGTAGCTTTTTTCAAAAAACGATTAATTTTTATAGAAACACCCCAGGCTGCGCTAAGACCAAGCTAGCTAACAACTAGCTGAAGCTTAATAAAAATAACTAATGAGTATTTCATCGATCGAAACTCCACAGATAAAGTTGCGAAGTTCAGTGATGATTACGTTCTAACCAAGAATAATTCTTACTGTAAACATTTACATCTTTATGTTTCGTTAACACAATTTGTATTATATTTCGATAAGAGAAACAGTTCAACTTAACAATTAACTTAATTACAATTTTTGCACATGAAATACATACCGAACTGGAGCATACAAACAATGACACTATATACACATGCAACTTAAGTCGTTTACATATATAGTTGATACTAGAAAGAAAAACAGTGTCAAAACAATAAGGATTTAATAAGGAACAAATACTGGAAAGTTAACTGAATTTTGAGCCACTCGTAAAAAAATTTTTCTCTTGCAATCTTAAAAAAACAACATCACTAGCAAATCCAGCATCCCCTGGTTTCATCAATTTTATAAGAACGAGGTTTAAATTAACCAAAATTTAAATAGATCAATTAAGCTCGAGGTTCGATAACTAGGAATTTTTTTCCGGTAAAAACCCCGGACTGAAACTCGTAATTTAACTCTAGCAATACAGCAAAACACAAAAAGATCTTGTGACTTGTGTTAAAGAACAAACTTTTTTAACATAACATCTTTTACACCAGATTTATATTTACATCTTCAATAAATTTTTAATCATGACCACAATTTGAGCCCTAAAAACTTTTAGCAAACAGTGAAGATAGTTATCCTCTTAATACAGCCGTACATGCAATACATGTGTGGTGTGACTGTGAGATGTTTCGTTTTTCAATCAATTCTTTATTTCTATTTTATTTTTCTTTGATAAAAACCCAAAATGAACATTTTAATTTATAGCTACTGGCATTTTTGCCAGTTAAACGCGGTTATATCGAGCTCTAAGTTCATTCCCAGCTAAAATTTACTGAGTAACTCCTAAACCACTGCTTTTTTTTGCTCCGAAGTTGTCGGAAGAGCATCAAGTGATGTATATCAGATAACCACAGATACAGTATCTTGGTAAAATAATGGTTAAAGAGCTTGGCAATGGTTTGCTGTTATAGTAATTTCCCAGCGTGGGGCTTTGCATCTCGTCCCAGTTGGATCCACAAACCGCCATTGGTAATCTGTACACGGGGCTAAGTATTAAAGAAGATAGAATTTGCAAATGTTTCTTAATCTCACGAGTTATAACACAAGCGCACTCAAAAATGTATTAGTTCTTTCCATGAGGTTATAAGATTAGGCATATAAACGGATTTTTCACGAGACGATTTGCAAATAGATCAAAACTATTTTATAGGCAATCACACGACTTCGAGTTCAATTTGGAAATAATTTGCACGAGTGGGTTTTCAAAAAGTATCAAAATTGTATGAACCCGTAGGGCGAATGAAATTTGAGCTTTTTGAAAAACACACGAGTGTCAACTATTTCCAAATTAAATGAGAAAAGTCGTGTGATTACTTTTTAATACATGTAATATAGCGTAACAAAATTACAGAGCAAGCGCTGCTCTGAACGCCGACAAATTTGCAACTTTCATCTTCAAGTATCACGCCACCAAAATAAAAGATTTGATTGGTTCTTACCAAACTCTATTGTTTATAAGCCAATCAGAAGCAACAATTCTGTGAGTAAATTGCACTGAATTAACTATTCTTTCACTGAAGTAACTCTTTTTTGCACTGTGTTTACAAAACACAGCACTGCTCTCATGCAATCAAAATCGAGTAAAGTTGTTACATATATTATTATCTCAGAAATAATAAAACAAAAGAGTTTATGTTTGCGGGCATAAATATGTTTTAGGCCCAAGACAGACTCATTTTAGCCCGAGCCGTCACTTTGGAGGGCATTGGGAAATAAAACTGAAAACAATGACAACAAAACAGTCTGAATAATTTCTGCGGGCTAAAATACATTTTATCCCACCAAATTCTCCGTTTTAGCCCCTAAAATGAGCCACAATGCTCGACAAAGCGATTATAATAGAATGTTGACCAGGTTGGCTCCTGCTAAAACCATTTTCAAATAAAACATGAAAAGCCATTGTATTCATTTTGTTTGTCTTCAAGAGTAGAAATGACTGGTGTTATTCATTCTAACTTTTGAACCAGTTGATGAAATCCTATAAAGTGACCATTCATTTTGTTTGTCTTGAAGAGTAGAAATGATTGGTGTTATTCATTCTATCTTTTGAACCAGTTGATGAGACCCTGTAACGTGACCAATCAGTCAACCAAAGCAACATCATAAGTGTATATTTTAACATTTCAAGAAGTACGCATAACCAGTTTACGAGAGAAAAACGTAAATCTATAGTTTGCACATTGGAGCTTTATTTTTGAACTCATTATCTTTGCGTGATTGAAGGAATTACCTATAATTTGATATTCGCCTCCTGAGGAGAGAAATTCGTAGGTCTCCTCACAAAAGTTCAAGGCCAGCCATCATGTGAGTGTGATTGAACTTTTCTTGCTGGCTTTTCAAATGCATACAATAAAAATTATAATAATAGGATCTGATGGCATTAGTGGCGATAATGGTGACTGAAGACAAGAAGAAGCTTCAAGGTTGCAAGAAAATAAGGTTATTTCTAATGGTTTGAGGACAAGTTTAAAAATATATTTACACTAACAGGACACTATTTCTTAAAATGTAAACGTCAATAAACGAAACTACAACAATAAACAAAAAGCATGTCGGTCGGTTCAGGGTCTTCAACAACTAATGTGACAGACAAGTTTCATAGCCTACAGGCTCTTACAACATTCAGTTGGCACAATTCTTCTCATGTCTGCAATTTTGATTTCACAGTATCATCTATTTCACAGCTGAAAACTTAGCGTTCATCTTTTTTAGATCATGTTTGATATTTTGATTTACAAGGACTTTTCAAGTACATTTCTTAAAATAGAATTTATCAAGGCCTGGAGACTTGTTTTCTATATTTCCGAGGACTTTTTCAGCATTTTACAACACTTGGGAGCCCTAGGGTGGCGAGTGCCTTCAGTACAAACAATAATACGAAAACATAATTACATGTTCATTTGTGGTGGAATATGCTAAAGTAGCATTTTCTATGAATAATCATGGTCAAGTGAGCGATGGCAGATTGCTGGTACTGAGCTGATATAGCAGTTAGTGAAGCTTCTTCTTGTCGAGAAGAGTAAGGTTATGACCCGGTGTTGTGGCCTATTCTTGGTCGCAGGGGGCATTTATCCTTAAATAATATTGTAAACTGTGTGATGCAGTCCTGTCCTAAAGTCCCCCAACATTATTGTAAAACCCTAGTAATTCAGTCTCTGGCTGCGATTGGGGTTAGAAGTCGACCAACCGACCTTGTTGTTATTATTATTATGGCAGTATACACATCTGATTGCTGATTTAAAATACTAATACATAGGGCGCCAAAGCGTAGCCTATGAATCAGTCTCTATTAAAATAAAATAATATAATATAATATATAAAATATATACAAGTATCCTAAAATATAAAGTAAAATAAAGAGTTAGAATGTAATATATATAAAATACATAAGTATGCGATGAACAGAAAAAAACTAAAAACCTTTTATGTAAAAGGTTGTATTCTAAAGAAATCTTTAAAACTATTATTCATGTTTGTGGAAAGTTCTATCTTGTTGCAATTTTAAAGGTCCTTGCAATATTGAGGGTTCCTGATATCACTGCCTTTTGGACTC
>JAOBYJ020239046.1:1686-16267 GCA_025403565.2 Palythoa heliodiscus | reverse complement strand
ATCTCTACCATACTAATAACCACAGGCTTACCATGCAAATAGCATAACCACCCAATCTCTACCATACTAATAACCACAGGCTTACCATGCAAATAACAAAATAAAGCCTCAGAGTTCTATTTAACAAGCAGATTCGATGTTGGTGTGTGTCTGTTCAAGTAATACAGATATCACAAATGACATCAATCTGTGGTAAGAACAACAAAAAAGTGGCACATAATTGATACAGTTGAGTGTGTCAGTAACATTCTTATCACAGTTTAACATCCTCTGTGATCTATTACTGAACAGACACCCAGGTAACTTGGAATTATATAATAAGGAATTAAACTTTATTTGCATACAAGCTGGTTTATTTCAAAACTACCCTTTAATAGATCATAGGCAAGAACCAATCAAAATGGGAGAATAACTTGGGTTATTATATAAAGCATTTTAGATTCACAAAAAAAATTGATATTGCTTATAAATGCTGAAATAAATGTAAACAAGTGTTACATTAAGTGTTTCTGTCTTATTTTTTGCCTTCTGGTGGATTTTATAGAAAAATCACCATAGTCGTGACCTCTGGATGATCTGTGCTTGACTCAGAGATAACTGGAATTTGAACATCTCAATTGTTAGGAATCAGGTGCAATACAGGCAAGATAAACTCAGCTTACCCATGTTTTCTGATTGGCTGATTCATAATAGTTGAGATGCCTCAAATTCAGTTGTCCTTGAGTTGAGCACAGATTACACAGAGGTCACCACTTTATGACCATTTTATAGTGCCTTTATCCATGAATGTTTGAGGTACAACAATAAGACTTAGCCAAGAAGAAGAAGATAGATTTGTATTAAGTTGTCTCAAATTAGAATATTGGGAATATATTTTAAAGTTCATGCTTTAATTGAGTTTGTGTAAGGGCGTTTGTTGAGACAATACAATACAATACAACACAACACAACACAACACAACACAACACAATACAATACCATCTTTATTCAGTGTCTACAGTATGTATGCCATAGATTGAAGTTTCTTGCCTTTATGCTCCTTTCCTGTCTCCTTTTCTCTGTTTCTCTTCCTTTTTTCTTTCACCTACTTCTCCTTCTTGCTTATGAACTCCCCAAGAGAGCATAAAAACAAATCAGCTAATTATTTTAAGTTATTTATTATAGATATTTTAAGCTATATATTAAAGTTATATGTTGTAAGGAAACTGTAATAAATGAACAGAGACACTTATAACACATATTTCCATTATTTCAGTGTTACCAATGCAGGTTTGTTTTATTTACTATCGTTGTATAGAACTCCAAGACCCTGTTATTTGGATGGTATGCCTGTGGCATAACTGGTTTAAGTAACATACAGTAGATAAACTAGACAATCTAACATAGTTTTCAAACAGACAGGCCTCCTATGAACTGTTTTGGTACACCCATCACACCTTTATTGTTTTCTTTGCCCTCCTGGTTATTCATGGATTAAGGTGAGTGAACCATCTATGATACTAAAAATACTGCTTCTTCTTCATCTTCCTCCTCTTCTTCTTCTGCCTGTCCTTCTACTATTAGGACCTTAAACAGTAGAACAGGAGATATGGACAGGGACGGTTCCTGGCTGGTAGGGCCTGATCTTTGATCTCCCACTTCTTATCAAAGCAAACATTGAATTCTTCTTCTCATACCCTATTTTTACCATAACATTGTCAAATTTCTCCTGTAATGGTTAATTTACTTCTAGATTTTACTTCAGCTGTTTTTCATCTTAAAGCCCAAAGTGTAGAACCTATTTTTTGTGATTCTATGTTCACTAAAGCTGTCAGACGAGCAAATGAAAAACACTCTTGGTGACTGCCCTATAATGCATTGCAAACCTCTAATGTACGTAAATTAGGGTCCATGATGTCGCAAACTGCAACAAATTATTCTATTGAAGTGTGAACATTCTAGGATGTTTTCAGTTTACAAAGGTAAATAGCCTCAAAATTGTCCAAAAATACTCAAGAAATCTTAATACTAGGAAGAATTACCTGTTTTGAATAAATTTTTGAGTAAATATTAATTTTGACTATTATCTGGGATTTTAGAAATTGTGCGATATTGTGCAATTTATTCATTATTCATTATTTTTGAAAAAATAATGAATAATGAAAATTTTCCATGCAGTGGCTAAAATTACATGTGGGTGGTGACAAGAAACATGAAATCGAGTCTCACTGGCCTATATAATTAATAATTTGTTTTCATTTCTATTTTTGTGACAAATGAACACAATGCACAGCTTTTAACCTTCTTAGATTTATTATCCTATCATAAGCTTCCCATAACAAAAAATAACCTAAACAAAATGTACGATGCAACAAAAACTTCGAAATATATAGAGCTTACAAAAGTCTCTTGCAATTTTCACTCTTTGCAGCACTGGTTGGAACGGATTCTGTTGTTGTGATTTAGATGTCTAAAGGAAAATCGCTATTTCGATTGTATTTGCCAACAGAATGACTCAAAATTTAACTAAATTTGAAAAAGGTATATCACTTTGTTGATACTGTTCAACTGCAAAAAAGATCTAGACAATGCATTTGCAGCAGAAAAACTCGTAAAATTACTCACAAGTCTCAAGTTTATTATTATCATGACATTACATTATTACAGAGCCATACTACCCACAAATAGCTAATCTAGGCGGGTAATGAAAAGAAATTAGGTTACTTGGGTAATATTAAATGATGTACAGATACCTCACATTTTCAGAGAATGGCGATTAGGTCAAACCCTGTTGAATATGTGACAAGACAGGAGGAAATCAAATTTCGCACATGCACTGAAGACTCCCATGAACAAATTTTACTTCCAGAGCAGTTCCTGTCCTATTGTCCATTCTGCTGCTTAAGGCCCTATTACTGCTGCTACATATGATAGCTGTTATAATTTTTGGGAAAAAATTGCTAATTTATCTTCTAAATCAAAATTTTATGATAATATAAAAAGATTTTTTTGTGAGAAAAGTAAATCAAAATAATTCAAAACTTTGGTAATTTTTCAAAAAAAAATGCCTAGGTCAGTTGCTTATCAATAAGTTTTAAACCATGCATGGACCTCCCTTCAATATTCTGTACCACATGCAAGGGAGTGTGTAAATTTTGTAATTTATGTGAAAAGGAGAAGTTCATCTTTACAGATGAACAGAATTTGTTGATCAATCAATAGATTTTGTTGTTGAATTGAGGAAATAATTTTTTGCTAATTTACTGTAGTTCAAGTTAAAAGTGAGCCAGTGACTTAAGAACAGTAACAACATAATCCATTATTAAAATTGTTGTTTGTTTCAGTGGAGTAATCAAACATCAGACAAATCTAAATGATCATGTTCCTGGATGCAAGTGGACAAACTTCTCTGGTAAGCTGAGCAATCTCACTACGATGACCATCTGTAAAAAGCAGGCAGAATTTGTGGCAGATGAATCAGAGGTAAAGACTATAAATCCATAATAGTGAAAGCAACTGACCTGGTGAAAAGTTACTTAGATATTTTAAAAAAAGGACTTTACCTAAATAAATTAAAGGTATCATCCTCAATTACTTAAAAGATATGTTGACAAATTGGATGTTGTGAACTTTTTATTTAAAAATGGCACAAGATAAGTGCTTGACCAATCCTGATGGCAAATGGATCATGATTGGTTATTCATTTGACAGCACAGAACTGATAACTAAACACAGCACAATATTAGATTCAATTGAGATTGTACAAAGAATTCCGAGTGACATAAGACAGAAGTTGTTCTGTGAAGAAGACAGAAATCTTTTCAATTTCAGAATAGATTTGTTGTTGCTCAAACCGCACAAATAAATAGGATGAGCTATTAATCAATAAGTAGGTAGCTAGAGGATATCTATCTACCTTGTATTCTGAGGTTCATCCAACTGATCTATTAAGATATCCAGATAGAATAATAATAATAATAATAATAATAATAAAAATAATAATAATAATAATAATAAAAATAATAATAATAATAATAATAATAACTTAATAATAATGGTAATTATAATAATAATAATAATAATAATAATAATTTAAGAGTCATATCCTTATTAGATCTTGGGTCTAGATCTACAAATTAAAACAATTTCTGTGTGCAAACTAGGTATTGCATTTGGACACAACTGCATTCAAGTCCAGTTCCCCAACTTTCAGTAACACCCAGCTCCAAATAAGTAACAACTGTATGTTAGCTCAGTAGGAAAAACTTGGTAGTAAGGATTAGTATATACCAACTCAGTGACCTTGGTGATATACGCATTCTGATTGGTTCGTTATTTCGGGCTGTTGGACAATGTCCACTGCAAAAGAGGTGGATAATTTCTGCCAGATTTGAATGGCACTCAGTGACAAAACTTGTGACTGACAGCAGTTTCTGAGGCTAAAATCTTACAAATTCAGAACAATAATTATAATTCCATACAACAAAAAATTTTGATTCAAAACATGACAATAACTTTAAAGGAATTTGTATTGTTTCCTTAAATTTGGATGATTTTAAAAGTTACTTACATTTTCAAAGCTTTGTGACGTGCGAGTTGTTTTAATTTCAAGCCTTTATTTACAAAAGTGAGTTTTCAATTTCTGACTCCATTTAGTCTGGTTTTTGCAACAAAGAGATTATTTAAAGCAAATTGAAAACTAACACTGATGACATAAAAAAGCAACTTGATAAGTTTATGTTCATGCTACAAAACAGTACAGTTGTTTTACAAAACAAGCAATGCCTACCTCAATCAGAGCTGCTATCAACCGATACTTGAAAAATGCGAACAAGCCAAACAAAAGGTCTTTTCTATTATGTAAATCAGTCCATACCTCTCCGAATTTATAAAATACATTTGATTTACCAATAGTCATTTTCAAATGCAGTGATTTTGGGATATAATTTGCAAACAACTTTAGGTTGGTATTGAACTTTGACCCCGCTGAATAAATTTTTCTCAAAGCAATATGCCTTAGTCCTTCTTCTTCACTTTTGTGGTTTTTCTTAATTAAGAGTGATGTAATGGAAAACACTGAAGTCAACACAATTTCACAGTCTCAGCAAAATGTCTCCATTCAAGAAAATGTAAATGTCACTATTTCAGCAGCAAGCACATGGCCGGGATCTTGGGAGGCAATCAGTTGTACAAATCATTCCTTCAACTTCAGTTTCATCTTAACATTGGTCAAAGTTGTTTTTCACCTTTCCCTGGTTATTATCAGAATAAAAATGTAAAGAAACATGTTTTGACAGTAATTTTCAAAAACTGGTGTGAACTGTAATTAGATTAGCGTACATTTACACACATGAGTTGCAGCATGCAAGCAAGTCTCAACTTTTCGCATGTGCAGATATTAAATGTAGTGTGTGAGAAATTCAAATTGAAAACAAAATACTGTGGTCAAAATTTCTCACACACTACATTTAATATCTGCACATGCACATGCACATGCTTCGCATCTCAGTGAATATTCTGCCACTATTCACCTCGACTTCTGAGAATAATTGTTAAATATAAGTCCAAAGAAAACAAATTGTGTGGTTCCAGTTACTGCATGACCTTTCCAAATTTTTTCCTACTGACCGTAATACTTTTTAGAGAAATTCCACTGGCTATAGTGGATTCTTCTTGTATTAAAAATAATTTTTAATGTGTATTTTGGATTTTTATTTTTGACTGCCTGACAGTATTTCAAAAATTCAGACAATGTTTTTAAGTTTGTATCACACACTCAGTGAGCAGGAACAGAAACTTCATACATGTTGCTTTTGTAACATGCATAGAACATGGCAATTTAACACATCACATAAAGCTGTTAAAATTTAAAAGTACAATAAAAATACAGTACTGACAGCAAAATAAATAAAAATACAGTAGCAAAGAACCATTAAACCATGTGCAAGGGCATGCAAGACTGACCTTGTTTGACCTTTAGTCAAAATTTAAAATAGAATAATTAATTATATCACAATTTGCTGCTTTGAGAGGTATTTTTGCTAAAATAAAATAAGAAAATAACTCCTGGAACCTTTCTAATTTTTAGCAGCCTACTGTATAACCAGAAACATACAAATTTTTTTTTGTTTGGGCTAAGGGTTTTGAAACCTAGAAGCAAATACTGTCAGTAATACCAGGTGTGGAAGTGGGTTGTTGGTCCAGTCTGTCCATCATAGATTTTATACCATGGTATAAAGGTATACTAACCATAGTGTCAAATACTGTCAATAATACCAGGTGTGGAAGTGGGTTGTTGGTCCAGTCTGTCCATCATAGATTTTATACAATGGTATAAAGGTATACTAACCATAGTGTCAAATACTGTAATGCCAGGTCTGGAAGTGGGTTGTTGGTCCAATCTGTCTGTACATTTTAGAGCGTGGTGTAAGGGTATTGAGAAGCTGTCAGTCAACAAGCATTGTAAAGGTAAGACAAAAAGCAGTACTGCATGGTTATGTGTGCAGTCAGTTGTAAACTAATTTATACGGTGACCCACAAGTGCTCGGCAAAACTTTAATTTGTGAAGGCAAAACTTTAATTCATCACGGCAAAACTTTAATTCATCACAGCAAAATTTTAATTTGTCACGACAAAACTTATATTCCTCACGGTAAAACTTATTATTAGCCACGGCAAAACTTACTTTCCGCACGGCAAACTATTAGCCACAGCAAAAGTTATATTCCTCACGGCTAAACTTACTATTAGCCACGGCAAAACTTACTATTAGCCATGGCGGAAGTAAGTTGCTGTGGTGGAACTAATATTGACTAGTTCCAGTCTCTGAATTCATGTCTCTGAATTCATGTCATTGATGGGAATTCGAAACTTTGGCCACAAATGTTATTTAAATACTTTCTTGCTGTGTTTAAGTAGTTGTGAGGGTTTCTGAAAAATGTCAAGATTAGCTGCTGAGAGTGCTCATTGTAATTATATTTTGACTTTGTGCAAGTTTCACTCAACCTAAACTCAAAGTTACTAAACTCATCTGCATCAGAATCATCTTTGGGCTCCGTGTTTGGGCTGCTGCGGGATCCGTCGCAACGTAACTGATCCTTATGTCTCCTCCAGACTTTATCTTGGGTCTGAACTTTGTATAACACAGGACCAGTCTGTTCAAGTACAGTCCCACATACCCACGTGGGTCCTTTTCGATAGTTCCTGATCCATACTCTCTCCCCTTCAGAGAACTGTGATAACTTTCTCCTCTCATCAACTAAGCGCTTACTGTCCACATCTCTTTTCAAATCAGGCTTGATTAGGTCTTGCCTGGTCCTTAGGTTCCTCTGCAATATTAGCTGGGCTGGACTAATATGAGTTGTCGCAAGGGGTGCAGTGCGGTAGGCCAGGAGGAATCGGTCGAGTTTGTGCTCCAGTGTCTGATTTGATTTGTCGGCCTTCGCGGCATGCTTGACACTCTGTACTAGCCTCTCTGCGATTCCATTTTTGGAGGGGTGTTAGGGGGCTCCAGTCACATGCCGTATACCATTTATGCTTGTGAACTTCTTGAACACTTCCAACGTGAACTGTGGCCCATTGTCGGTGACCATTTGCTCAGGAAAACTTATTCTGGCAAAAATAGATCTCAAGGTTGCCACTGTCTCTTCGGCTGATGTGCTTTTCATCACCACAACTTCTGGCCATTTGGAGTGGGCATCAGTACCGACTAGGATCATTTTGCCCAGGATGGGCCCTGCAAAGACAACATGGAGTCTCTGCCAGGGCTTTGCTGGAAATTCCCAATGGTGTAACAGAGTTTATGTAGGATTCTTACTGAGTTCTTGGCAGCTATTGCAGTTTCTGGCAGCACACTCAATGTCTTTATCAAGATTAGGCCACCAGACGTAACCTCGAGCTAGTCCTTTCATCTTCATTACACCAAGATGCCCTTTGTGGATGGTTTCGAGGACTCGGTCTTGTAGTTTCTTGGAATGATGACTCGATTTCCCTTCATCAGGATCTGTCCTTGATGTACAGTGATTTCGTCCTTGCGGTGAGCATAAGGTGCGATTTCTGGTGTGTTGACCGGATCTGTCCATCCAGTTTGTACCAATTCTAATACTTGAGTGAGAACAGGGTCACGGTGGGTATGCACCTTTAATTCCTTGTCTTTGACTGGCAAGGTTTCGAGTACTGAAAGCTGATGCACTTCCGTTTCATCTGGTTTGTCTGGTGGTGTCACTGCCAAGGGAAGCCGGGAAAGGCCATCACAATTCGCAAGTTGTTTGGTATTGCGATATTGGATGGTGTATGAAAAGGCGCCAAGAAACAGACACCATTGTTGAAGTCTTGCTGCGGCGGTGACAGGGACTGCCTTTCCTGGATCCATGATATACTTCAGAGGCTTGTGGTCTGTGATTAAGCTGAAATGTCTTCCTTTGAGGTAAGTTTGAAACTTCTTAACCCCCCAGACTATGGACAGTGCTTCTTTCTCTATATGTGCGTACTCCTTTTCCCGCATGGACAAAGAGCGAGATGCATATCCGATTGGTCTCTCTGACCCATCAGGCATGTTGTGGGACAACACTGCCCCTAGACCATATGAGGAACTGTCACTGGCCAGTACCAGTGGTAAATCAGCGTCATAGTGAACAAGAACATTGTCTTTCAGCAGCAAGCTCTTCACATTCTTGTTTCATTTCTTTCCACTGCCATGGTACATTTTTCTTCAACAGTTGGTGCAAAGGTGCTACCTGAGCTTTAGGTGCAGGCATGTTTATGATGGCATTGACCTTGGCAGGGGATTGCTGGAGGCCCGCTGCAGATATTACATGGCCCAGGTACTCAACAGAATCTTGCAGAAACTTGCACTTAGCCTGGTTTGCTTTTAGGCCATACTCTTCTAGCCTTTGTAATACTTGGTCAAGTGTGGCTAGGTGTTCTTCAAGACTCTTTCCTGTTACGATTATGTCATGAAGGTAACACTGTGCACCTGAGATGCCCTGTAGCACCTGGTCCATGGCTCTTTGCCATATGGCTGGAGCAGATACGATGCCATACGGTTGGCGTTGGTACTGAAACAGTCCCCTGTGAGTATTGATGGTCAAATATTTCCTGTGAGCCTCGTCTTCCATTTGCAGGTAAGCATGTCTGAGGTCAAGAACACTGAATTGCTTCCCACTGCTTAGGTTTGCATAGATATCATCGATGCAAGGCCAGAGATACTCATCAATTTGTAGCTGGGGGTTTAGAGTCACCTTAAAGTCTCCAAACACTCTCACTGAACCATCTTTCTTCACTGGGGTTACAGTAGCTGTTGCCAATTCAGTGTGGGAAATTTTCTTAAGCACCCCCTCCCCCTCGAGATTTTCCAGGGCCTGCTCCACAGCAGGTTTTCTGGCGAGTGCTATGGTGCGTGTCTTGTAGAATTGAGGTTGGGCCCCCTCTTTCAGGTGTAATTGTGCCCTAATATTCTTAAGGTGACCCAAACCCTCTGAAAATACAGCGGCATGATGACCCAATACTTCTGTTAGGTTTCTCGGTCTCATCTGCATGTGAAGCAATGGCCAATCAAGTCGAATTTCTGCCATCTAATCTCTGCCAAACAGGCAGGGTCCTTTGCTTTTTAGGACGTAAAGGGGTAGTGTTTTGACTTGCTTCTGACACGAGACTGAGACACTTAAAACACCTTCTGGTTTGACTATTTCACCAGTGTAAGTATGAAGCTGAAGGCTAGACTCTTGTAGCTGTAAATGCTGAAAATATTTGAGATAAACACGCTCGGTGATGATGGAAACCGCTGACCCGGTATCAATTTCCATGGTTAAATCTTTGCCTTCAACTTGTACCGTAACAACAAATGGTTTTCTTTCACTACGGCTAGCTGTAGTACGGTACATATCACATATATCCTCTGCACTGCTGTCATCACTACCACCACCCATACAATTTACTGGGGCCTGGGGTCCCTGTGGCAATTTACTCTTTTGTCTACAAGCCCTCTGAATGTGGCCAGTTTTCTTTCAAAAGTGACATTGGCAGATTGCTCTTCTTTAAAGAGACAAATGTTGTGCTGGAGATCCCCATTACAGCGGTAGCATTTTTTCCATTGGACTTTTCTAGGACTACAGACTCTTTTCGTGCTGGGGTTATGTCCTGTTTAAATCTAGCCTTCCCTTTTTGCTTAGGCATGTCAACATGTTTTAAGAAATTGGCTCATCCCCCTCCTTGAAGAGCTTTAACATCTTTATACAGTACGATGTTCTATGGCAATGCATTTTGCAACGGCTATGTTGAAAGTCAGTTCTTCGAGTTTAAGCTTCAAAAGCTCTGAAATCATTTTCTTGTCATGGATTCCAGACACTAATCGGTCCATAAGTCGTTCCAATTGCATCGCCTCACTAAATTTGCATTCAGTGGCTATCAAACTCATACCTTGCTACCAGTGCAGATTTCTGAGCCTTCAGCTGTTTTTGAAGTCACTCGACTATTAAGGTATATGTCACTGAGTCTTCTTTCAACAGGGCCAGTGCCACTAAATCTTTTGCCAGCTGGTACATATCGGTAGGCAGGTTTAGTTAAGATGATGGCTTTTCTCTGCTTCAAGTCGGTGATACCGTTAGCGAGGAAGTAGAACTCCAGTTGTTCGGCATAAGATTCGAAGTCAGTTCCAATGAAATACTTTTGAACCTTTCCACGCTACAAACTGGTTCCACCACTCCGTCTGGCATTTTCACTCTGACAGGCTGTTAAGTAATTTGTTTTTGTTTCTTCTGCGCGGTAAAATTGCTAACAAAACACAAGAGCAAAACAAGATTTCAAGATGTCTGCAAAGTAATTTTACTGAAGGTCACCTGACCAATTACACAAACTTGCCCCAGTCCATCGCTGGGAGTCTAATACACAACATTTTTCTTATAAATGCATTGGATAAAGTATTTATTTTATTTATTTGCTTTTTTCCAGTTCTTAAAGGTGCTGTTTTGCAGGTTGTATGTCATCCATGTAATGTCATAGAGGTTCACTTACTAAAAGAAAACTTCAGTGCTTCTCCAGGTCAGGTTAGCAGTTCTTGGTTATTGATTATTACATTGCTGTTTAGTCCATTTCTTGCATATAATTATATTAATTTTCTATATTCATGTTTGGGTTTACACATGCTTGCATGTATTTTTTACCTCAAGTGTGCACCTGCACCTTGGCTTTCTGTTTTATCAGTTTCTGTGTTTTGTTTGTGTGTGTCATTATATTAATTTTTTGAATCAGGTTCGTAAATCCTGGTGTTTAAACCAAGAATTTTACCTTACATTTTGGTCCTGAAATCTTGGGGTCGGCTTATACAATGAGCACCAACTTTTGAAAACAGAAATATAGAAAACAGCCCATTTTTTATTTATTCCATGTGGCATAAATCAAATACTGTACAAATGATTTCAACTATGACAGGATGGTGACAATGTATACTGTTTATGAAATCTACATGACACATAAAAATACTGAACTGCAAATTAATAAGAATTTTGGTTGGCCATTTGCATGTTGTCCATATTTTAAGAACTTGAAATCTGTCTGCCTCTTCATCATCAGATTCCTAAAAAAGTGTGTCCCATTCTTTCATAGTCATCATGTCATCATATTGGTTTTCAAGTTCGTTTTATTCTGGTTGTCACCATCGGCAAACATATTTTCATTATTTTCCTATATTATAAATATTTTTTGGTTTCAATTAAACTTCCAAAAGGGGTGGGGCAGCTTATACAGAGGGTAATACCCAAAACCCACTTTTTGGCCTTTGAAATCAGGGATTGGCTAATACAAAGAGTCACCTTGTACACCAGGATTTATGGTAGTCTGCTCTACTGTGTTGCCTTTGTATACTAAATTCAGGCCCCGCAAGGTAAATTTGAACAAGTAAAACCGCATTGAAATGTAGACATGGAACTTTCAAAATAGCAACAAACAACACGCTGTTCTGTTGAAATACCAACAGCAACATCCCTATGTATTTCATTGACAGCAACATTTTTTTCACAAAATCTAGACCGGGACATTCACATCCTATATTTTAACTTTTTACAGATTTTATACAGATCTCAGCCAACCCTCACTGCACTGACTCATTACATATTATACTTTTTTTTAATTGAATATTTTTTAAATTATACTGTATAAATACTAATATTACACTGGTACCGCAGTCTATTTAAAACTGTAGCAAGTGTCTCTTGAAGTTGTTTTCAGTAAATTAGCATTTTTCTGTGCCTAAAAAGAGTTTAAGAGTTGCTGTAACATATACTGCAAGGGCCAGGTGACACAATCTTATTGTTTTTTCTTTCCTTTCTTTCAGTATGTATTTGTGAACTGTTCTGTTATTTCTAAATATGAGTGGCACCCATTTACAGTAACCAAGGTATGCACTGTTAACATTTCATTGAGTCCTGGCAGGCTTGATATCCCTGAGATTATTAGTTTAAATACATCCAAATGATCAGGTTTTATTTTTTAATGAGATACAAAATCTGACTTGTTTGCAAGTTCTGCTAGAAAATGTTTACACAGGCAAACAATTTGATTAAAAAGAGATATTCGAGAAGACTTGTCTTATATATTTATTTTATTAATTTATTTAGCTTTATCCCTGAAGGGAAAGGGACACTACAACAGGTTTCCCCAATTACTGCAGGCTCGTTATTGTGGATTTTTAGGAGGGAGGAAAATCGGAGTATTCAGGGAAAAACCCTTGGAGTCAGATAGAGATTGACAAATCTCAGCCCACATGCAAATCCAGGATTTGATCCTGGGTCCACAGAGGCCGGAGATGCGAATGATGACCACTATGCCAACCTAATTTCCCTTGTCATTCCTTTAAATAAAGTGTGGCCAAAATATATATTTAAAGAAATGACAAGTCTTCTCGTATATCTCTTTTTAATCAAATTCTACTAGGGTCTTAGTTTGATGGCATTATTACCCCACTCATCTGCTTAACTCTGTAAAGAACAGTGTGATAAATGTTTTCATCTTTGTGAGCCACTGACAGGCTGGTATGCAGGTACAGTACATTAAACTAGCTTTTCACAGTGAAAGCTAAAAGAATTCGTTTAAAGGGAGCTGAGTTTGTTTTAGATTTCTTTTCATTCTGATTTGAAAAGTTTGAATAAAAGAGTCCAATTAATGGTTGTATGCCTCACAGTGTCTACCAGACTTTATGATGTGCCATCACCATGCAGTCATAACAACAATATGTAAAATGTGCAAACAAGTGATTTCTGTCTTAATAGGTCAATCCATTAAAGTGCAGGAATAAAATAATTAGTTTTTCCTAAAAAATATCTAGAGAATTTTCAGTAAAATACTGGATCACAAAAATTGTGTGAAACGTGTGCATATTTGAAATGTGCTCAATTTTTATACCATTTTTGTTCACTCATATTTCAAATCGTGAATACTTTTCAATCTTGCCAAACATGACAATTTTTATTTTAATAGAAATGTTTATTGACTGAAAACCAACCAAGATTTGGATGGTTGATGTGTAAAGGTAATCAGTTACAGAATGGAATGACCTTGCACTAAAAGTGTTTTAGTCAAACTTGTCATGTACAAGGTCTTAGCGATTTAATCCTTTAGATATTTACTAAGCAAAGAATGATGACAATCGTTAATTTACAATCATGGTGTTAACAGAATGTTAGTTTCAGTCCCTTCAATCCAAACTGAAAGAGGAATTGATTCAAGGGTGTAGTGAGGATAGTGGAACTATAAATGGGAAAGGTTTATTCTTACATAGATCTATAATCTCCAAATATTTTGATCGAAATGGTAACCTAAACAATGATAAAATTATTTTAAACGCCATATCATTCTAAATAAAAGCATTGAGGAACCTACCGGGCTCCAAAATACCTCTCCTTAGTAGAATGGGGAAAATGTGATAGCTTCTGACCCCCAGGTCACCTATTAGACTCCAAGATGACTCACCTTTATAGCCTGGGGAGAAATGTGATAGCCTAGGGCCCCCAGTTTACCACTAAACCAAACTGTGAAGTATAACTGCCTTAGTCTAATGAAATGTATTGATTTGCTTCAGTGTCCATCACCAGAAGATCAAAGCTTTTCCCTTCATTTCAAGAGGAGTGGGAATTGGACTGGTGAGTCATTCATGGGAAAACTTGATTATTTTACTTTTCAAAAAGTAAGGAATGTACTCTTGACTATAGCACTATTTTGCAAAGTAAAAATTTAATAACTGACTTGAAGTATAAAAATGGGTAACTGCCAGTGAAAGTTACATTCAGCTAAGATAATACTTCAGAAAATTTTCGAATGGTCTTAAACATCTTAAGGACAGGTCATTATCACTTAAATTTTTAAAACAGTGTTTAAACAATTTGTGATTGCAATGGAGTGAATCCCACCCGTATCCCCTTACTTCGTTGCTGAGAAAACAGAAGGCAGTCCATTACAGTAAGTGAATTAACGTATAAAATAAAGTTTTCTATTATCATTATACTATTATTATTATTATTATTATAGTTATTAATATTTAATCTTATTATGATAAGATTTTCCTTTGTATTGTGAATGTTTCTTTGACCCAAAAAGCAATAAAATGACTATA
>JAOBYJ020238014.1:0-10605 GCA_025403565.2 Palythoa heliodiscus | reverse complement strand
CACTTGCATTTCATGTGTGATTAGTAGATCAATATTAAAATTCACTGTACGCCAACAACGAAACATCCACTTGCATTTCATGTGTGATTAGTAGATCAATATTAAAATTCACTGTACGCCAACAACGAAACATCCACTTGCATTCCATGTGTGGTTAGTAGATCAAATATATAAATTCACTGTATGCTACCACCGAAACATCCACTTGCATTCCATGTGTGATTAGTAGATCAATATTAAAATTCACTGTACGCCAACAACGAAACATCCACTTGCACTCCATGTGCGGTTAATAGATCAATATATAAATTCACTGCACGCCAGCAACCTAAATCTTGTATGCTGAAGAAGCTCCAAACTTTAAAGCCTTTGGCGTTTTTTTAGGCTGTTGTTGCTCTAATTCTTATCAAACTGAAGTTAAAATCCAAGAATATGCAGTAAACTTGGTTACTAACATACCAAAAAATGTTTACACGAATGACTGATGTTGACAGCTGTCTCTTGCTTATCTCCGGTTAGGATCCACACCTATTGAACACAACCAAGATACAAGACTCATATCGTTATTATAATTAACATCATCATTACCATTTTTAATCTAAATCACTAGCAACACCATCGCCGTCATCACTAGCACCATCATCATCACACCACCTATATCACAAGTACCGCCATTATCATCAATATGATGATGATCATCATCATCACAATCATCATCATCATCATCTTTATCACCACTGTCACCACTATCACAAACACCAAACGCATTGTTATATTTCCTTATCATTGTATACTTAGAGTGACAATAGATTGACAATAAATAAATTTACCTTCATTCCAGCCTCTCTCAGTGCCGCTATCGTCTGAGGTACACCATCTTGTAACCTGGAAATGGTAATAATTTATATATGTAATGGTCTGATGCACATAAAAAGTAACGATAGTATTGATGTTTTTCGACCAAAGATTTAGATCTCAGTGGTTTGAATGTAAGAGAAGAACAAGCTTCTAAACTGGTACATAAAGACACCGACCCGTTAAGAAGTGAAGAATCACGCAAGAAGAAAACATTTTGGAACATTTAATTTAGGGATATAAAGTGACCAACTGCAAAACATTACTTGGGTTTAGTTGCCTATCACATCATTTACAGAACTGACCAATAAATGATCGCGAACCAGACTACATTAGTATTCAAGCGACTCTGACAATTACTTCCGCACAGGTTGTCGAAGTTTCAGTCACTACCATCAACAACAGTTCTTCTCAGGATTACCCTAACCTAGACGCGTACGATCTCACAACACGATCTACCACATGCATAATCAAAGGAGTTGTTTCATATTAATTCCATTGTGGATTACATAACACAAAAACCAACAGCTTTATTTAAACACTTCTACTACTTTACACTCAACAACCAGGGCTGAGAGGAATACTAATACTTTGAGAACTGAGCTAAGTTGCTGAAAAGCCGATTAGCACTAACCCAGGGTTTAATTTTTTAATCCATGTTCTTGTTTCCAACCTTAAAGACACTGGTTTGACCTGTAATTTTGGGAGTAACATGTTTTCCTTGGAAAATCGGAACAGTATTTTGTAAAAACCGTTCATCTTTCCTTGGCGAAGAAATTGCTGTAAGAATTTCGCTTAATCCAGCTTTTAAACAACCCAGCCCTGATGTTCATCGTTAAACACTAAATACTATCGATAACTTCGTACCTATCTTCGACAGCAGTTGCTCCAAGAAGTTGAAAGTCTTGTTCGACCTTATCAAACACCTTAGCAAGCTAGTAGCAATAAAATCACCGAGTTATGTACGCCATAAAATCACCATCTGCTGCAAATATGGATACGTGACTCAAAAAATGAAAAAATAGAACTGATTTTGTAGTAAGAACCTTTCCTTATACCACTCTGGGTTAGGTCTATCAGCTGCGGAAAGAAATTGCCCTTTTTGCATAGGTAAAGTAAGTCTGCACTACCCTGCTCTAGAATGGGTCTGGGATTTGTAGCAAGAAACCTTCCCTAACCCACTTTGGGATGAGTCTAGGATTTGCAGTATATTTGTAGGAAAAAGCTTTCCCTACCCCATTTTGGGACGGGACCAGAATTTGAAGTAAGAAGATTTTCCTGCCCGACTTCAGAATATGAGTCTAGGATTTGTAGGAAACAGCTTGCCCTAACCAACTTTGGGATGGGACTAGGATTTGTAGAAAGAAGCTTTACCTATCACACTTTGGGATATGAGTCTAGGATTTGTAGTATATTTGTAGGAAAAAGCTTTCCCTACCCCATTTTGGGACGGGACCAGAATTTGAAGTAAGAAGATTTTCCTGCCCGACTTTAGAATATGAGTCTAGGATTTGTAGGAAACAGCTTGCCCTAACCAACTTTGGGATGGGATTAGGATTTGTAGTAAGATGCTTCACCTACCTCACTTTCGGATATGAGTCTAGGATTTGTAGTAAGAAGCTTTACCTACCCCACTTTGGGATATGAGTTTAGGATTTGTAGTATATTTGTAGGAAACAACTTGCCCTACCCAACTTGGGGATGGGACTGGGATTTGTTGTAAGAAGCTTTACCTACCCCACTTTGGGATATGAGTCTCGGATTTTTAGTATATTTGTAGGAAACAGCTTGCGCTAACCAACTTTGAGATGGGACTAGGATTTGTAGTAACAAGCTTTGCCTACCTCACTTTGGTATATGAGTCTAGGATTTGTAGTAAGAAATTTCTCCAGGGTTCGATTTACTAAGAAAACGTCGGTATGGGGAAAATATTGCATATTTTGAGGTGCAACGTGCTTGTCGCCCGTAAAAAAATATAGAAAATAGGTGGGCAGTTCAAAGGGAGTCCCTTTTCAAAAATTGAAAATAAATTCATAAAAAAGTTTGATTAGCAAAAAATAAAATTTTGATTCGGATGTAGCAAAAATTGGCTCTCAAAATGCGAATTGCATCCTGATAAATTGAACTCTGTTCCCCTTCCCCACCCCCGGTGCGGGTTTAGGATTTGTACTTAAAAGCTTGCCCTACCCCACTCTGGCACTGTTCAAGGTTTTTTTTAGTAAAAACACATCTGACTCTTGTGTTAAATACATCGTTTTCCGATGCAAATTTTTTCTTGTTTTGGCCTTGGGGTAAAAATATGGTGTTTCTCCGCGACTATTTGTTCTATTAATTCACCAAATGTGTAAATTCTAGCCTCCTAAGTAGAAAGGAATGAGTAAAAGTGTGCATTACATCATATGAAAGACTGACTTTGTTATAACTTTGTGGCCACAACAAAGCAGTACACAAAGTTCCCATACCTGTTCTTCCCTGTCAGTGATGGCCTGGTTAGCTTGAAGGAGCTAAAATAAAATACATTGCCGAAAATAACTAACAAGGGTATGAAAGAATGGAAAAAGCCTCATAATCTTCCAAAGATGTCAACATAACCACCGCCATTATTAGAATTTTCCTCATAATTAACCATCACAAAAATCATTCAAACATCCATTTTATCGTGATTATTATCATAAACTTAGAGATAGTCATGTCGTTTTTGTTATAAGCATTTTCATAATCATAATCACTGTTTTTCGCTGGCATCTTTTTTTCATCACAATCGCAATTATTCTAATCTTCATTATCATTGCCATCGTTGTTGTCATCACCATTATCATCATCATCACCATCATCATCATCATGATCATCATCACCACCATCATCATCATCATCGCCACCATAATCATCATCATCATCACCAGCATTATCATCATCTTTATCATAAATATCACAGTCATCATAAACGGCATCATTATCAGCAATGCGTCCACACGATCCAGGAAGAGCCTCAAAAACGTAATAAAAAGGTCACTTTTTGAGGAACAAATTTCCAACTTGCTTTGAAATGAAATTAAGTCACATCGTCCCTTTGGCTGGGAAAAAAAGTATGTCTTATCAAGCGTGAATTAAAAGCTAAAACAACCTTCTCTAATACCGGTTTGCAGTCAAAGGAAAATCGAAAGAATGAATGCTTCTAGCGATAAGTTTATGGCTTAACATTCTCATATCTCAGGCCCGCGCACAGGAGATTTTGTATGGAGTAAGAGTGAGCATCGGAAGAAGAAGCTTTCCAGGGGTTCCTGGACTATGTGCCCTTTGAAACTTTACATTTCAGGTTGTACAACAACACATTCCCTGCATTGTAATCTCACAAAAAAACCTGAGTCGTTTTTTTACTTAAATCACGAAAATTTGCTGCTGTTGACACGCTGATTTTGTAATTGACAGGAATTGGTTTTCGTTTCTTGACGTGGGCCGGTTTATATGGTTTTCACCTGTTTTCAAAGCTGTCTGGTATTTTAGACCAGGTTTCTACCTTCACTTAGGGATTCAAGTGTTTATGAAAAATAATAGAAAAAACATTCTCTCTATCCTGGCTTACGGGTGAGGTGTGCGCGCCCATCGCTATCCTTCTGCGTACGGGTCTGTGCAACTTCCTTCTAATCATCGTCTTTATCATTGACATAATTACGTTCATTGTAATCATGAATTTGTTATCTTTACCGCTGCCTTCTTCTTCATCGTTTTCTTGTGTTAACCAAAAAATCATCATAAATAAACCAATATCAAAAAGTGAAGTTTTTTGTCTCTGCAGAATTTTATATCTGTTAATTATTTAATGCTCGCTCTTTATTTTAAGTGCTATTCTTGGAGTCATTTCAAAGACTGCACAATGCAGTTAATTGTTCAGTGCGTTCTTGACATATATGCTTTGGAATTGAAGCTATTGGATTGCCATATAACTTCCCATGGCTCAGTGGTAGAGCGTTCTAACAGTGTTACGAAACATCATCGATTCGATTCCCACCTATCTCGGCATAATTTCATACTTGTTATTCATTATCATTTTATCATCGTTATCATCATGATAACAGTTGTGTGAGATCACGTGTAACTAACTTAGTTCGTACGTACCTCGTTATTAATAGCAGCGTAATCTTCGTCTGGAAATACTTTTTGGCCTATAACTAACGTTCGCAATCCTTTCTATAAACAAAAGAGAAACAATAGTCAGCCTAAATGTGAGTATAGTAACTCAACGCGTCCACACCTAAATCTTCTTTCCTATTCAAAAACATTATATCCACAACTAATTATAAGATACTCATTTAAGTACATAAAGCTAGAATTTGGAGTAGGATGCTTGCCATCTGCACTCTGAACCAATAAAATCTTGGTATGTAAACAAGACTAATAAAAGGAAAAATATGAGACAAATACAACAACAACAACAATAATAATAGTAGTAATAACAGTAATAGTAATAGTAATAATAATAATAATATGACCTTTATTTGCACCCACATTGATATTCTTTACAGTTTCTTTTCGTTTTAGACATTTAGAATATATAAGATAAACCTATTTCTTCATATTTATTAGGGTGCCAGCTACCCAAAACAACCAGAAGGCTAGAAAACTGAGCAGCAGAAGCAACAAATAATTGTAAGTATAGTGCGGAGGTTATATAATTTACATAACTAAACATAGAGCTAACAAAAAGAACAGATTAATACAGGAACTTACATAAAAACAACTCAATTGGTAAGCAGATATAAAACACTGAGTCAAAAAATTAGAGACCAGGTTTCAGTTTTCAGTTTTTTATTATTTGTAATCGTCAAGTGTACAGATTACAGATAAAAAAATACATAGATTACAGATAACAAATACATAGATCACATACACACTTTCATAAATACGTACATGTAACGATTACAAGTTAATATGTTTTTATGTATATACAAGCAGAGAATAGATTACAATGCTCAATGAACAAACTCGGAAATTTGCAAGACAAAAACATCATAGTACAGATAAAAAATCAGTTAAGTACCTAAGTAAATTAGTTTGAAATAGCTTGGAAAGTAAAAATAATGTTTTAGACAAAAGAGCACAGGATACCCTAATAGTAGCAATCTGCTCTCACTTGAGTTCTACAGAATTCATCAAAGTTATATTTCAGTCACAACATTGAATAAATTATACCAAATTTGATTCGTAAAACGCAAAACGTTTCACCTACCGTAGCGTAATAGTCTACGTGCTCTGAAGTAACGTTGTGGGGACCAGTCTTTACTCGGTTTAAGATGGCTGTTTCAGCCCCCTTAGTAACCATAAGCACTGTGCCTGCAAAAGAACCAGATTTCCTTATTATAGTACATCAGAAATCGCGAGCCAAACTATATTAGTATTCAACTGATACACATTTCATCACTTGACTCTGATGATGACTTCCACACAGATTGTTGAAACGTCAGTCTCTACCACTGACACCAGTCTTTCTCAGGACTACACTAATCCGGACGATCTCACAACACGATCTTCTGTTACTCCAGAGTTCAACCCATTTACTGTCAGTCAGTACCACCTACAACAGTCCTTCTCAGGGCTACCCTAACCCGGATGATCTCACAACACGATCTCCTGTAACTCCAGGGTTCAAATCATTTACTATCAGTCATTACCACCTACAACAGTCCTTCTCAGGGCTACCCTAACCCAGCAGATCTCACAATACGATCTTCGGTTACTCCAGAGTTCAAACCATTTACTATCAGTCATTACCACCTACAACATTCCTTCTCAGGACTACCCTAACCCGGATGATCTCACAACGCGATCTACTGTTACTCCAGAATTCAAACCATTTATTGTTAGTCACTACCATCTACAACAACCCTTCTCAGGACTAACTTAACCCGGATGATCTCACAACACGATCTTCTGTTACTCCTGAGTTCAAACTATTTAGTATTAATCACTACCACCTACAACAGTCCTTCTGAGGACTACCCTAACCCGGATGATCTCACAACACCATCTGTTACGCAAGAGTTCAAACCATTTACTGTCAGTCACTACCACCTACAACAGTCCTTCTCAGGACTACGCTAACCCAGATGATCTCACAACACGATCTACTATTACTCCTGAGTTTAAAACATTTACTATCAGTCACTACCACCGACAACAGTCCTTCTCAGGGCTACCCTAACCTGGATGATCTCGCAACACGATCTACTGTTACTCCTGGGTTCAAACCATTTACTTTCAGTCACTACCACCTACAACAGTCCTCCTCAGGACTACCCTAACCCGGATGATCTCACAACACGATCTACTGTTACTCCTGAGTTTAAACCATTTACTATCAGTCACTACCACCGACAAATAGTCCTTCTCAAGACTACCCTAAACCGGATGATCTCGCAACAAGATCTACAATTAGCAACTTTCTACCAAGAAATGTTATACTGGAAAAATATTTACATTCGAAAGCTTTCTACGTCGGAGATTATCTATGAGTAACTAAAGATGGAAACAGCTAAAATATGTTCTCTAATGAGCAGAAACAAATACTGAGCGAGGCACTAGGGCAAAAATAAAAGACGGTGGCAAAATATGACGTGAAATTAATGAGTAGAGAAAAAGTTATTGGAAATTGGTTTTACAGTGGATTTCACAATACTTTTGCCGCGCCCATTTCGAGTTATTTTGAGAAACTGGTAACAATGTTCAAAAGTTGACAACTACTTGTCAAAACAGCCAATTGAATCGCGAACTTGGAATTGAAATTTGCAACTTCGTTCTGAACTTGCCAACGATTCCCGTTATTTCTGGTATGAATATCTCCTCCTCGCTCGACATATTTATCAATTGAATTTGCAACACTGTACTTTTAAGCCATCTCTCTACCATATCTTCACGAACTTTTTCTGGAAGTGACTTTCCTTGCTTAATAAAGCTGTTGGTCGAAACCGTCATAATTTTATGGATCAACCAACGTCAAAAGTTTTGTGAAATTCACTGTAAGACATGGAGGAAGCTTTGATCATGGCTATGAGCAGAGGTGGCAGGAGGTGATGTATTCTGGTCTCGTGTGACTACAAGCACATTGACGCGAGAGGGAAATCTTCATTTTTTAAAAAATGTTACACAGCTTATGTACTGTTCCTCATGGGTTTGGTAAAACTTACATTTATGTTAAGGCTATCACAGACAATAGAAAAACACATAACAGACCGGTTAAAAATGGTTACTTACCCTCAGAAGTCTTTACAATAACACTCATTCTTTTCCTCGTAGAGTCGAACTCCAGTACATGAAGTAAAGTATATCTATGATAGAACATTAAGCACAGTAATTTAAGTGTCCACCTCACGGATACGTCCATGGAAATGGCATTTTGATATGATTAAATATACTGTAATACCAAACAATCAATCTTATATTAAAGACAAAAACAAGACAGAAAACTATTTTTTATGGAGGCTAAAAAACAAATTACACAAAGGTAGCATTCATTATCTAGCCAGACAATGTTCATGGAGTGAGGATTTGTTACTGGGCAAACTAGCCATGGAGAGGGGTAATCTAGCCACGCTAATCTTGATAGAGTGAGGATGTCCTACTGAGCAAAGTAGCCATGGAGAGGGACAATTTAGCCACACTAATCTTGACGGAGCTTGAGAATTTTTTACTCGGCCAAGTCGTCATGGAAAGGGGCAATCTGGCCACACTAATCTTAACAGAGCTGGAGGATTTCTTACTGGGCAAAGTAGCCATAAAGAGGGGCAATCCAGCCACACTAATCTTGATGTAGTTTAAGGATTTCTTACTCGGCAAAGTAGCCATGGAAAGGGGCAATCTAGCCACACTAATCTTGACGGAGTTGGAGGATTTCGTACCGGGCAAACTAGCTACGGGAAGGACACTTATGACAATGATAATCCATTACATAACTGAATGCAAGATTTGCTGCTGCAATAAATGGCCAGCGGTAATTTTGATTAAAGGATGTCTTACACTGCGGTTGGCGAGAATACAGCCTGTGCTACTTTATCTGTGAGTACCAGCAGGCAAGCTCTCTATCTCAAATCTGAAAAATTCAAACACTGAGTATTCCATAACCAGTTGTTTCGAGCACAGGACAAACTTCGCAAGCCACTCAGAAACTAAAACATCATTTGATATGACACAATAATTGATTCAACTGTTGACCATGAAAAACGTTCTGAATCAACTTCGTGCTACTTACCTTTGTGGTAAAAGATAAAATTAAATCATGCCTCGTCCGAAATCTAACTTCAGTTGCAAAATTAAAAACGCAGTCTTGACAACACTAGTTACACTGTGGTAAATACAGTCTAGCTAGGAACTTACCTTTTAACATGGTTTCCAATTTTCAATTCTAAATCATCTCCTACTTTGCCCTGAAATGTTATACCAAACCTGCAAGAAGCGTTTAAAAAGTAGCAATGTATTTCATGCAAAACATTCGTTTAACATCATATATTGTCTGTAACAGCTTTCACGTATTCATGAAAGAAGGCAATCGTTTGATTGACGACAAGTGATTTTTCTATGAATATTTATCAACTTCACCAAGCAAAATGAATGGACACTTTACAGGGTTTCATCAACTGTTTCAAACGTTAGAACGAATAACACCAATCATTTCTACTCTTCAAGACAAACAAAACGAATGGTCACTCTACAGTGTTTCGTCAGCTGGTTCATAATAACCAATGCTGGTTTATAATAACCAATGCTAATCACTTCTATTGTTCAGAACTATTTGAAATGACATATCGAACAGATCAAACAACAACTACAGATCATACCGTGCGGCAGCTTCAACAAGAGCCTTCTCGTCTGGTGAGGAAGCCTGGTTATATAGAAGAGAATCGAGTCAAAACTACTTTCATAACAGCAAAATCATTTGAACCTAATTTAGAGATCTTGCTTTCAATGTTCACTTTTCCGCTTTTCCGTGGTTTCTTGGGATTGGAGTGTTCACTTTGTTTAACTTCTTAAATACAGTTGAACTGTATTTAAAATGTTTCCAAGACCTCATTCAGGCCTTTTCGGCAACAAAATGCCCTCATCACACCAATATTTAATCCAAAATTCGCTGTTGGCTATATAGAGCGTACTCAATTCTTTCCATACCAAGAATGCATGCAGATAGCACCCATGGGAGATGAGTAAATGAATACTACATACTGAAACTAATATCCAAAGCAATGATGGGAGTGGGGGGATGGGAAAACGCAAGGTACTTGATATCTTGAAATCTTGCTTTAATTGTATACTGCTGAAAGCGCAAAGCATATACTTTGCAAGTACCAGACATAAGCCAAACAAAAAATACATTGTACCATATAATAATGAATAAATAATCGGGGTTGACTAAAAAGCTCAGTTTTAAAATTCATAATTTATCTTAAAGTGGTACTACGACGAAATTTTCGGTCATTCTTTTTTACCTTTTCCAACGTAAATTTAATCAATATGCTTATAAAAACTCAGTGCAGAAGAATTTGGAACGATGCAAGCAAAATAAGGTTTGAAAAAGCGGATCGAAAATCGCAAAAACCCCGTCCGCCATTACTCATTTCGCAAAGATGAGCCGGCAACATTTCTAAAAAGCGGATTTACTCAAGAGTGCGCATATGACGTCATATGCGCACACTTGCCGCGTTCTTCATGTGTTTATACAGAGAATACAGAGGGAATGCAACCCAGTTGGGACATGTTTTCATC
>JAOBYJ020235010.1:0-13750 GCA_025403565.2 Palythoa heliodiscus | reverse complement strand
AATTTTGAGACCCAATGCAAATAAAAACGATAAAGAAAACAACAATTTGTCTCATTTACCAAGCAACGATTTGAGATTCTATGATTTATATGTGGATGAAAATGATGGCGATGCCAAAGATTTTCAGCTCCCAGAAATGTATGAGGATGGCAGCGGAGAAAACTTTCTTGCAAATGGAAGTCGCGGTGGTCATCAAGAAAGGGAAAGTGAAAATGGAGAAAAGTTTTTCGAACCCGGAAGTGGTAATGATCGCGATGGGGAGGGCAGTGGGAGTGGAAAAGACTTTTTTGAAAATGTATCTCGTAACGGATTGTCTGAAAAACTGATGTCAAAAAAAATGCAAGAAGTAATCCAGAAGTTAGACAGCGATATGTACAGTGATACCAAACAGAGACAAAAGAAGTACAAGGCTACTCATTACAGAGTACACAAAAATAGAGCCAAATCTGTTCCCTTTCAAGCCACGGGTCTTTTTTCATCCAAGGGCAATGGTATGCAACTTCCCATGTTTTCTCAAAGAGCACTTTATTACAAGTTCTACTACTTAAAGGATGCGGTGAAAAAAGGTGCATTATGTTTAGATGGATCTAAGCCAGGGTATTATCTACGACCAGGGAAACATGACGGAAAACATCAATGGATAATTTATTTAGAAGGCGGTGCGTGGTGTACAACAAAAGAAGACTGTTATGAAAGAACCAAAACTCAATACGGTTCGTCTGATAAGTGGGGACCTTTGCTTTACACCGACGGTATTCTTTCACCAAACAAAGAAGATAATGACTACTTTTATAACTGGAATATGGTCTATGTAAAATACTGCGATGGGGGATCATTTTCTGGAAATCGCAGCGAGCCAATAAAGGTCGAAGGAAAGTTAATCTATTTCAGGGGGAAAAGGATTCTTAGCGCAACAGTGGATGACCTTCTCTCACATGGTATGAGAAATGCACGAGACGTTGTATTCACTGGCACTTCGGCAGGGGGGCTATCAGTGATTTTCAATGCTGACTACATAAGAAGTCGCCTTTCAAAGAAGATATCGTTTTACTCTTTAGCAGATGATGGTTATTTTCTCGATGTTCCATCGATAACAGGAAGCTCCTTGTTTCGAGAAGATTTGCGCGAGGTCTGTGAACTACAAAACTGCATTCGAGGGATTAATCAAAACTGTGTTTCTTCTCTTTCCAAGAATGAACATTGGAGGTGCCTCTTTCCACAATACTCCGTAAAGCACGTGAGATCTAATCTCTACATTGTGAATTCTCTGTACGATTCATGGCAAATTGGTAACATTTTAGGTATCGGATGTTCGTCACATGTGGAAGACTGCTCGGAAAGCGACCTTGAATCCATCATGAAATTCAAATCAACCATTGTAGATGCCCTCAAACCAATAAAAGAGAACTCTAATCTGGGTTTGTTTGCCCTTTCGTGTTTGCAGCATGGCGAGACGATGAACTCTCAGCGCTGGAACAAAATCATGGTCAAAGGTCACTCGATTTCAAGTTCGTTTGTAGCCTGGATAAAAAAGAAAGGAGAAAGGTTGCTTATTGACTCGGATGATTATCCAAACAATAAGTCCTGTGTCTAGCTTTGCCATGATTACCACAACAGAAATATAGAATCAAAATTTTATTTGAACGCCGAGCTCGTGAACACATTCCTTTAATACTGAAATGCCAATTTTAAGGATCTTTCTAAACCTTACTGAGACTAATTCAAATAAATTATGCTGGATTTAACGTGCTATTAATCTACACACTCTTTGAAAAAAGATCAAAGAATACATGGTTTGATAAAAAATAATGTGTGAAATATACATTATCTTAATCTTATTTTCAAATTTCAATGTGAAACTACACAGACTGATATTTAGAGGTCCCATCGAACAAGGAGGTGGTAACTACTCAGAAGAACCCAAACCCTGTTTCAAATAATTCTGTAAAAGTTCTTAATTGCTTTTGTCAGGGATCAGCAATCTCAATCCTACAGTCTTTTAACTGAGAGCGTGCGGAAGTGGCCAATGAGCCTCCACCCCCAACCCCAGGTAATCTCTTGTTTAACCTGTTAGTTTATTGATTAAAGCCAAAAGGTAACGGGTGGCCCAACAAAACAAGGAACACGTATTTGTTTCAATAAAAATCAATATTATTTTCGTCGATGCTTGGAGCATTTAGCCCTCTGTCTAGCAACACGTAATCTCAGTTTCGAAATTTTTGGAATGCAATTTAAAGTTGTGCTTTTATTCTTTGTCTGGACGAGTGCGGTTTTAATGAGAGGATTGTGTACTAACGTTGATTATAAAATAATAAATGGCCATGAAACACAAGGATCGAATATCAAGTTGACAAAGATGGTAGTTGGACAAAAAATTGATAATTTGATATCGATGGAAATCAAAAGTGTGACGAAAATGTTTGCGGATAAAACTTTAGATCAAAAAAAAAGTTTCACCCCAAATCACCAAGGAACCAAAAACCACGGTATGGCAAACAAGCTCATTGCGAGAACAATAAAGGACAAGCAATATCAGTTAGACTCAGGGAAACACTTTTTTACGAAAACTAAACCATTACATATTAAAATGTTTTATAAGAGCGAAAGAAAGAATGAAACGGAAAATAACTCAACTGATACTGCAATCGTACAGAAAGCTGCAGACAAACCGAAAAGAGGTCCTTATTTGAAAGATCTCGAGGACAACTTTGACGAAATAGTGAGTGCTGAAGATGAAGCTACTATGGGAGAAGAAGACATAAATATGGTGGAGTTTGGCTTCAGGCTTCCGTCAGGAGGTCAAGGATTTCCTGGACATGGAGTAGATTATAACAAAAATAATAGAACTAGTAATTTGACATATATCAATGAAGCAAAAACTGAGACAATTCTCAAGCAGCAAGACGAAGCAGGCTTTAGCGGGAACAACCGAGAATCGCTAGGAGATCTACATCGATCAAACAAAAGCCACCGAGTTCAATATCAAAACGTACACTCGGTTAGTTCAAAATATGGTCCCTGGTACCCAAGCCCTTACCCAGTTTGGCAGCCAAATGTACAGTATAATGTACAAGGGCAACATCTCGATATACCGAGCTTTGAATTTAACTTCGTAGCGGATGCAGATAAAAAAGGCGCCGTATGTTTAGATGGATCTCAACCAGGTTTCTATTTCCGTAAAGGTTTTGCTGATGGAGCATCAAAATGGATCATCTATCTACAAGGTGGAGCTTGGTGTAGCTCTACCAAAAGTTGCTACAAACGAAGCCAGACGCATCTAGGAACTTCAAAAATAATCCCCCCTCTTCACAGAGCTTTAGGTTTATTATCCCATGTTCAAAAAGAAAATCCCGATTTCTATAACTGGAATTTTGCTTCCGTAAAGTACTGTGATGGTGCATCCTTTTCTGGTAATCGAAGCAAACCCATCAACTTTAACGGAACGTTGTTGTACTTCAGGGGCAAGCGAATCTTAAGCGCATTAATTGATGACCTTATGGCAAGAGGAATGAAAGATGCAAATAACATTATTTTCTCTGGCACATCGGCTGGAGGGCTTGCAGCCATGCTAAATGCGGATTATTTTCGTAGTCGAATACCTGCAAAGATTCCCGTTTTTGTTTTGTCAGATGCAGGAGTTTTTGTGGATGCACCCTCAATATACGGTCCACATTTTTTTCGGCATCTAATGCAGCGAGTATATAAATTGCATAACTGCTCGAACGAAGTTAGTCAAGATTGTATCTCTAATATGAACGATACAGATAAATGGAAATGTCTTTTTCCAAAACATTTTTTACCACACGTTAAAACGCCACTTTTTATTGTTAATCCTCTCTATGACTCGTGGCAACTTGGCAATATCCTCAAGGTTAAATGTGTAAAAAAGAAAATGATCAGCTGCTCAGATGACGAAAAAGACTCAATCAAACGTTTTAAACAGCTTACTTTGAATGCATTAGATCCAATTCATAACTCACCAAGAACTGGTTTGTTTGCGGATTCCTGTATTCTACACGGCCAGGTTTATTCTTTGCGATGGCAAAACGTGAAGGTCAAAGGGAGATCGATGTATTCGTCTTTCACCTCGTGGATCAAAAACCAAGACTCTAAAATACTTATTGATTCCGACGAATATCCTAGGCTTAATCCTTCTTGTTGATCTAACGGAAGCTGAATAAGATAACTTAAGTAACTGAAACTAATAAGGTGTATATGATAAGATTCTTTAATACAATAGATAACAATTCAATACAATTAATTCAATTTTAAAATACAATTCAATTCAATACAATACAATACAATGCAGTACAATACAATACAATACAATACAATGCAATGCAATGCAATGCAATGCAATACAATACAATACAATACAATACAATGCAATGCAATGCAACTCTACACATGCGTGGTGTATATTAGTCGGTTTAGTGCCAACGAAGTGCGTAAATTGTTTTACTCTAAAACGTGAAATGCAGTCCGATGGACGAATCTTTTTTTAATTAACTGTGATCAGTTTCTTTATTTTTTGCAATTAATTTACTAATGAGCAAGTGAACGATGAACTCGGCGAGAGCAAGTTGGTGAGGAGAAGAAAAATGAGAATGCGGACATTTCGTTTCAAAATTAAATACTTTACTTATTGATCAGAAAAAATGTTGATCAGAAAAGCGAGTGCGATTGTCTCGCCACCCGTTCCAAACACTAATAAATAACAAAGTCCCGATGTGCGAAGCCCAGAGGGCTTTATTTTTTCTGAGGTGTATGGAAAGGGTGAAAAAACACGAAGTACGAGGTTTTAACGTGGCTTCTTGAACTACACGCACTTTTTTTACTAGAACATATTTGGTAAAAACGTTTAGCCGAAATCCGGGAAAGTTGATATAAGAATAAAAAAATTTTATTGCGAGTGATTCAAACTGAATAAAAATCTGTGAATGTATGACCAGCTTGGTCGCAAAGTTGATGAAATGTTGTACTGCAATACTCAAACCGACAAAGGAGACGTATTTCAATGCCGCCGTTCGGTCTTCATTTTTAATAAATGGCAAATTGAAATTGATCGTCTCCGATAAAACACATTCCCTGGCCACACATGCATCATATTACGGGATGCAGTTTAAGAACATCGTAAAAACATTTTGAGGCTCAAATTATCAAAAAATAGGAACATCCTGTATTTTGCCGGCTCAGCCTCATGTTCTTATAAAAAAGTGTATTAAATCTAAATTCAGTGTGCCGATATATCAGCTCTTTTTATCTAATAACTGGTTTAATTTACTGTGAGTGTTCGTTCCTTTTTAACATCTAATTCCTGATTTCACAAAACGATGTGGCTGTCCAAAAATTGTTAGAATCATGAGGTTAACTTATAGCGCCGCTGCTAGGTCGGAGCTACAAGTTAAGTAGAAAAAAATAGCAGAAGCCTATAAGGAAGTCGTTTTTGCCATCGCTAAAAAAACGGCAAATGGTCTGAAAATTTTCCGCTGTGAATGGCAAACTGCCATAATAAGAAAGTTCAAAGATATTAAGTCTCCTATTTACAAACGAAGGATATTTTCGTCGAAAAAATGAGACGGTTCCGTGTAAACAGTATGGGTTGGCTATATTTTCGACCGGTTAACTTAGCCAGAGCAAGTCTTTGAAATTACGTTGGCTGTGTTGTTGAATGTGTAATTAGTTCGTCTGCATACCATCATTGACCAATGAAAACGAACAGGAAACCCGAGCGTTGCTTAATTGGACCTAGATTTTCATTGGGTATCTAAGTTCACGCATGTGACCAAATACCGTGCCCCCCTACTGGTTAAGATTATTTGCGAATATAATTTGAACCAATTTGAATATGTCACTTTATGATTAATTTAACTATAGAGAAATGATCTCTTAAGAAAAAGTTCGGAAAGGAGGTCTCGTCCATATGCAAAGTGTCTGCAGCCTATGATCTTCCAGCTTCTTTGTACCCGGAAATTCTCTACGATCGTACATAGGTAAGTGAATTTCTGCTACGAAGACACTGCTCGCATTATATTTTTAATAGATACAGTAAACAAACAAACTCTAATATTTTTATTCATTTAAGAGACATTACACGTTCAATGCTAGTCGGAAATGCCCACATTCAACGACAAGTTTTCTATTTCGATCATTATTGTTATCATGAAAGTTGAAGTCAGCTGGCGAAAAGCAATCAAGCAACATTTAAAAAAAACTTCTATATCGATCCAAGAACATTTTAGGAAGAACTAAGCCTCAAATGCCGTAAAATTAAAATTGAGAGAATAGAAAAACAGTTAAAATTTAACTGTTTTCATAGAAATAAGCTTGTAGTTGTAGCTTGAAAAAGGCAGCCTACTTAACTAGAAGGCCGCAGAGTAAATTTCGGGTGGCTGAGCTATAGCACTATATCTTAACTGAGCTCTGAACACGCGAGCTTAATCTAGCAGCTTTTAAGGAAATTTTGAATTCGAGAGATTAAAAAAATGACATCCTCAAACTTTCAGTTCATTGACAGAAAAATGATTTGTGGAGCTGATTCCCTTTCAGCTGCTGTGTGCGGTGGTCCCTAACTTGTTGAACTCAGCTTAAAAGTAAACCAGCAATGAAGGTTAAACTATTGATTTGTCATTATAATGCTCAGTGCTTTCATTTTCATGCGTGTTTCAAGAAATCAATAATTAAACGCCTGTTATTTGGTAAATTCATCCTCTTCCTTGGGACACGGAAGACGCAATTTGATTAGGATTAAATTACAATTGTCGACTACCTCTTTGGTCGATTGGTTGTAGGATAACAAATTTATAAATTTACCAGCTCGTTTACAATAGATAATGAAATGACTGATTAAAAAAGATTTCACTTTTTCTATTACGTATAAACGGAAGACTTCCTGTGTTTGTTCAGCATTCGCGCGCAGCTGAAAATTTTCGTAAATTACGCGGACAACTTACAAAGTTTCAATGGAATATAACAATGCCATTGACTTCTACTGTTTTTTCTAAACAACTAACAAGAGCTTTCTATCACACAGTGATTAACAGTTTATTGCCATTTCGTGTAAATGATGTATTCGTTATTTAAGAACTACTGTATGTTACCGTGAAACCGTTCAGTTGCTTAACGCCGAGTTAGTCGATGTGTGTTCCCGGCCTTGTACAACGTCAACGGATCATAGGAAAGTAACAAAGGAAAGGTAAGAATCCACAAAACAGTTACACTTTTGTTTAATTTTCTTTTCTGATTAGATATTTATCTTACAGTATTTTTGAGTAATTATTATTAACGCGATACAACATATCGGGAATTTCATTTGTAGTGCGGAGTAATAGAGGCTGCGTATCTGACTAGGCCGCTATCTTAGATAAACTAAATGCATAATTGAATTGAAATTCATGTGACCGCGATAGAAGACTATCAACAAGGAATTCTAGTTTATAAAGTATGTTGCGGCGACAAAAAGGAATTAGTGAAACTGTTTTTGCGATAACACATTATCTTTATATAAACATAAAATCTGTGATGCGGCATATTGATGATTACACATCTTCCCCTCTTACTTTTCCCCGGGGAAACTCAAATATATTAAAATAGCTTTAAAAAAGCGTTCTATAAATACAATATTTAAAAATATTGCCTTTGGGTAGTTGAATCACAAGCAGCAGTTATAGTGGTAAGAAAGATATTACGAGAGAGATTTTCGTTTTATGTTCAAGCAATTTTAAAAATCTAAAAGTGATTGCATTGTTTTACAACAACTTTTGGTTTTTATACGTGCCTAAAATGCATTAAATATCTCTCTTAACACGAGAGGGCTATTGGGCGGCACAATTATGCACTGTGCAACCTTTTGGGCTTAATAAACATTGCAAATTTCGATCCAAGAAACGCGTCACCTGTACACGTAGATAATTAGCAAAGAATACCTATTTTTCTATCATTGTACATAGAACTAGTTAGAATTTCTATCCCTTTGTTAACAGTTGCTATTTGTTAATTTAAATGTTTGAATTTAACTCATTTTAGGCATGTATAAATACCAGAATCTGTAGTAAACTTAGCTTTCGTTTTAGATTGCTAAAATTGTTTTAACTGAAGAAAGCCGAAAGGCCGAAACGTTTTTATCAAATGCTGAACCTCTGGGAAGTTGCGTCTTCCTCTTTTTAACTTTTCAAATACTTTTAAAAATTATAATTTTTGTACGTGCAGGAAATCAAGGATAAGGTGAAGCACTCCCACGTTTGACGTTATGTTGTCATAGCAGTGCAACTACTACTAGAAATTTTCCGAGTTAACTGGAGAAAATCAGGCGCGTTAAGACGTTGCAACAAAAAAGAGCGTAGACACTATATGACACTAAGCGGATTTTTGAGATATGACCGAGAATCTTTTACGAATAAGCGCAACGAATAAAGTTATGAGTAAACGAAAATAAAACATAACTTTGTTTGAAACAGCTGGTAATTTATACGACAAAAGAGAAGAGAAAGAGAATTCTGCCTCTGAATAAACGATATTCATTATCGATTCAGCATTCAAAACTAACAATAAAGTTATATCAAAAGCTCTTTTGAAATCTTATCTCGACTGGCAGTTGCTCTCAACTTCTCACCTTGTTTCCAAAATCTTGAAGAAAACTTAAGTAACCGCCATTGTTATGTAAAACAAGGGACAAAAACCAAGCACGAAGAAGCGGGAAAAGAAACAAAACGTTTTCCAGCAGAAATGTTCATCTTCGGGTATAAGTTTTAACCCTAAAGATACAATATATAGAATAATTTTGTTGAAAACGTTAGGTTTTTAAATATTTTAACAATTTTACCCCACTGATTATACAAGTACTGACTCCCACTCGGGGCGTTTTCGCACCTGTTTACTGCCATTTAGAAAAACGAGCCTTTTTAGGTGTCAAATAAACGGGAAGGGGAGTCAAAACAAGCGGTACGTTGGGAAATTTCTAAAAATGTAATAAACGGGGCGGGGGATGGTTAATAAATGACAAATGAGAAATACCGTGCCTGTAAAAAAACACACGTGGACCTCGAACATTCAACAAAGGAACAAAAAGCCATCAAGTGATGCTCTCGAACCTTCTGTTCCTCAGTTAAACAAAATGAAACTCAAAACGAAAACGTGCGTTACTTTCCATCCTAATTAGAAAAAAAAATAACAAACGTGACCATAATTAAAGCTCCATTTTATCTTTTAAGATTTTGACCACGGTCATCCTTAGATTTGGAAACTTAAGAAACGGGTGCTTCCGAACAAGTTCCGGGCGGGCGAACTAGAGAGTAGTAGTAGTATTAAAAACTTAATAAGCGTACCTACCGATTCGATAAGCTTTACTGGCGACAGCTGATTTAATTTTCCAAAATTATTTGAGAAATTAAAAGAGAAATAAACATGTTCTTGAATCATTACTTGGGAGTCTAACTTGAATATTTTATGACACCATGAACGTTACAACAAATTAAACTTTGTACGCAACAAAAACAATTTACAAGAGTTGAAAATTTACACGAAGCTGTACCGGCGTAATACAAGTATGGAAATTCTTGTTCAAATTCTGGTGTTCGCTCAATATAGATAATTTGTCAGTATAATTTAAATCATTTGTCAAGTTGATTTTTTGTTTATGATTGTTTACTTTAAAACATGGCAAATCCAACTTAAGAATAGACTACATCGTGATGATCAACTGAAAACAAGCGAAACTGAACCGCAACCAATCAATACATAACCCTTTAATGAGTGTACATATAAGCTATTTTAAGCATTCTGTTGTGTTTTACTCACCGCTGAGTAGGAATCTAATCAGTTTATACTGCGGGCCTTGGCGCAAAGACGATCGAGACCTCAGTTTATTTTTTTTGCTTGTTAAGGACTGGTAAGTATCAAAAATAGCAAGATTTAAACTTTTTAAATGAATCTAGTTTTAAAAAGTTTGACAGTTTCAAGTTATGCTTGTTGCACATCTATATTTTTACACCAGCCATTCATTCCCGTTGTGATATGGCGCTAATAGCCACATGAAGAGGAAATTCATCAATTTTTTACTGAAAAATTAAAAATGAACACTGCGAGTACGTACATCACCTGCGTGTTCGTTTTCAACGGGTAGAGCAAAAATAAAACTCATGTCTTTAAAACTTATCAGTTTTACAGTACCCGAGCTTAGTAGTTTTGTCCGACGCATACAATTCCATTAAACCAAATTAAGCACTACATTGCTTTCAAAAATACCAAAATATTTAAATTTCTTTTAAAGATGAATGTTCAAATTTGGACTATTCTAGATACCGCTAACCTGCAAAGCTGCATGTGGGTTTCGAAAAATTTAAAAAAATCTGGTTAAGAGGTTTTAGCCTTAGCAAACTTTGATAGTGAATTTAAATGCGTATTTATAACTTCCTATAATTTTTTTCGTTCAGTAGAAGTCTTACTAAATTTCGTATGAAAAACCTTTGATTTTAAAAAGAAAATAATTTGAAAAAAAAACAACATGTAAACCCACTGTGCACGCAAATATTACAACCAAGCTGTAAAAGTTGTTTCAGCATCTCGTCAAATCGAATGCTTTTAAAGACGTCGTATCCGAAAGATAAAAGTAATTTATTCTAGTTAAAATTACTCCCGCTGTGTTCACTACAAAACAGTTAAGTGGATCAAAAGTTGGCTGGCATATCCTTCTCTCGCTCAATCAACTGACCGATTGCACGGTGGGTTTATAAGAAATTTAAGCGACTGAAAATAAAAAAAGCGATGACATCGCAACCCGGTGACAAAAATCTTTTAGATTTATTTAATTCGACCAGGAACTATGATCCATTAGCTTTTGCTAATCCTTTTTGTTTTTACAGGTAAAGCAACTATGGAAACTTAAACGTAAAATACAATTTTGAATGAATAAAATGAACCGAGGAGTTTAGCGTGCGGAGACAGGAAAAACTAAATCAAAATCAACGCAATCAGCGACTTAGAAGCAATGACGTTAAAGAAGACAAAAATGTTCTCTTAAAACAACTGTTTAACGCAGTGAATAATTTCTAATTACTTTACTTTTTTTGTTTTAAAAAGGCGATGAACATATCTTACACGACGTGGGATACGCGTAACGACTCACACAGTCCTGTTTCAAATGATTGCGATGTATTTATGGACTCCCATGCGATCAAGATCATCAAAACAGTGGCGTACTCTGCAATGCTGTTTGTATCGGTCACAGGCAACTCTTTGATTGTGACTGCTATCCTTAGGAAACGGGAGCTACGTACCACAATCAATTTTTTCATTCTGAACATGTGCATTTCGGATTTGTTAATTCCGATATTTGTGCTGCCCAAGCGAATAAAACAGGTGTATTACCCGAGAAAAGTATGGCTCCTGGATGGAATCTTTGGCCTCCTCATGTGTAAGTTTACTCTCTTTCTTGAGAACACTTCAGTGATTGTCTCAGTTATTGGGCTCCTGGTAATTTCTATCGAAAGACTTTACTGTGTCGTTTATCCGCTAAAATGCCAACCTATTCGCACAAAGAGAACTTGTTTTGCACTGATAGGAATTAGCTGGCTTGTTGGAGTTGGATTCTGCAGTCACTTTCTCTACACCCAACGAACAGAAATTAGAAACGGTACAAACTTTTGCGTTTACTCGTGGAAACCGTTTGCTGATACCAGAAAAACTGGAAACACTTTACACTTGATCTTCCTGATTTGTTTCACTATAATACCGTTTATAGTGCTCAGCGCGATCTACTTAACAATCGCGGTTTCCTTACATCGGAAAAGAAGCCCATATTGCTTGTCTACCCGCCGTCAGAAGAATTACAGAATCAGACAGTGTAGACAAATCAGCCTAATGGTAGCAACAGTTGTTGTGGTGTTTCTCTTAGCCTGGACACCAGTAAATATTTACATCTTCCTCCGAAACTTCGCAGGGTGGAAGGTGAACCAACCGTGCCGTTACAGGCACCTCATATTTACTGCTAACTATCTCTCATACAGCTATATAGCCATTAATCCGTTCATCTATTATACATTTAGCGCTAAATTTAAACGAAGCCTCATTGATATAATATTCTGCAGATGTTGCATAAAGACAACACAGACCAGTTCAGCATGGACACTATCAATGGTCTCGTACAGTAAACACCCACGTGTAAGAATCTAGAGCCTCTAATTTTGGGAATTTTAACAGCCAAAAATATAGCAACCTGTTTAGCCGGGCAAGTAAAACCAGATTCTTATATGAAATAATCAACCGACAAATTGTTGGATTACAGTTCAAAATTTCTATTAAAGCTTCTCGAGTGAACAAATTTCTCTTAATTGTTATTACTCGGTTAGTTAACTTTGATTAATTTTGGTTTTAATGTCAGTCTGAATTAAAAATTTTCAAAGTAGACAGTTCGTTACTGTAGCTACAGTTGTAGAACTGTGATGATACAATTGTTTTGTTGGGATTGAACCGTTTTAAAACACGTGCAAAAGTTGTATTGGTAAAGAATGTAGTACCGTAGTATTCACAGATCATCAGTTATATAGCAGCTTATGGGCCACATACACCCATATTTGTAGTTGATATTTTGTTCAACAACAATGAAATCCATCTAAAAAATTAAGAACCTTTAAGAAACTAATTAGACTCGATTCTCAGTAAGAACGCCAAAATATAAAAACTGTTTAGACTGACCTTGGAAAATTTAGGTTCTTACACGCGGGTTTTAAGTGCACCGCGGCAAACGTGAGTTCAAACGTACGAAATTTCCACTCGAGCTAAATGTACTTGCAGTAGGAAATATTAAAGAGCATACGAATCAACGACGTTGGCACGACACCGCTGTTGGATTGCGTGACATGTGTACTGCGCATGCGTGTTTAGGCTCTTGACGACGTCCCCTTAGACATTGAAAAAAGTGATTTGGCGGCGTCCTCCTCGAAGCACAACACGAGGCGAGATATTTAACATTTCCGTCAAATTTCAATGTAATTGGCATGATACTTCAGTATTGCATAGGGACAACTTTTTATGAAAATGTTTCTAATCTTCTATGGGTTTCTTTTACCTAGAAAACAAAATTTGATCATGACACTAGAACTCATCACTGCCTAACTAAAAAGAGGCGGGAAATTTGGGCGCGCGTGTCGTCAAACGTCGCCGTCGCACCCGAGAATCGTAAATTTAACCTTTCCGACAGGACGGCGACGTGACTTTGTTACTTGAACCAACGGCGTCGTCCTACGAACGTCGTCATTCGCAAGCTTTCTATTAGAGAGCTCACGAATCGACGACGTTGGCAAGACGCCGCCGCTGGATTGCGGGACATGTGTAGTGCGCATGCGTGTCTAGGGTCTTGACAACGTCACCTCAAAGGCGACGACGTTGAAGAGAGTGATTTGGCGGCGTCCTCCGTGAAGCACAATGTGAGGCGAGTTTTTAAACATTTCTGTCAAAATTCAAGTGTAATTGGCATGATACTCAAGTGTTGCATAGAGACAACGTTTTTGGAAAATGTTTCTAATCTTCTATGTTTTTTTTTATCCAGAAAACAAAATTTTAGCCATGGCTTTCAGGCACTAGAACCCATCACTGCTAACTAAAAAAAGGGGGGAAATTTGGGCACGCGCGCCACCAAACGTCGCCGTCACACCTGAGAATCGTACATTTAAACTTTTACAGGACGGCGACGTGACTTTGTGACTTGAACCAACGGCGTCGTCGTATGAACGTCGTCGATTCGTAAGCTCTCTAT
>JAOBYJ020233973.1:0-16364 GCA_025403565.2 Palythoa heliodiscus | reverse complement strand
GCTCAATTCAAGGGCTCGACTGACACCATGAAATTGCACAAATTTCCCAAGATTTCCCAACACTTCCAAAGATTTTTCCGAAAATTTTGAAAAGCCATAAAAATGCCTTAGAAACATTTTCTAACCATTTTCGAAGATTTTCCAACATTGTTAGAAAATGTTTCTAAGGCATTTTTAGGGCTGTTCCATTTTTTTGGAAAATCTTCCGAAAATTTCCTAAAACTTCTAACTATTTCTGAAGATTTTCCCAAAATTTTCCCTCTATGTCATAAACGTGAAATTGCATGGTTCCTCGTAAAATTGAGGATTAATTTCACTAATTGCTTTTTTTAATTTTTTTCAATTTTGGAAAAAACTAAAAACATTAGTGAAATCAATCATAAACTTTGCTCGACCTAATAGATACTAATTTGTTAAACATACTACCTGCCCTTCAAACCCAAGTTGCAACATTGTATCCACTTCATCTATGACAATTGTTCTCATGTATGACATTTCCACCTCAACTTTATTTAACACCTCTAACAGCCGACCAGGTGTGGCAATTACAACCTGTACCCCAGCTTTCAGTCGGTGAACTTGCGGTGGTAACGGCAATCCCCCAACAATGAGGGCTGTTCTCATATGTCGTAACCCTTTCATAAATTCTTTTGATTGGTGTTCTATCTGCATGCACAGCTCTCTTGTAGGAGCCAAAACCAAAGCATATGGTGAGGTTAATGACGAGCAATCCAGTTCAAGTTGACCTTATCGTATAAAAAAAAATCAGATGTTAATGAGTTTAATACCTTTGAAAAAAAAAAATTATAATACAATACTAACAATATTATTGTGTAATTCATGACAGCTCCTCAAAAGGGGCTTTTCAGTGTCATGGTACAAGTAAACGCAGGGTTCAGCAGCCGAGGGTCTTAGAAAGTCTGCTTCATGTCACTTAAACATATGTGAAACTAATTAAGAAATGTCCTTTCAGCAGAATCGCTACCCTATTCTTTTCGATAATCATGTGAATTCTTCTAAGCTCCTTGACAGTGCATTGAAAGACTGCATCTATAATTTAAAGTCTTTGTATGAGAGGATGCGAAGGTCTAACCATTTGCAGATGTTAGAGCAAAGGCAGCAACTTCTCAATTATTTTTTAGACCCCAAGTGAAGAATTGGCCAGAACTAAATCTGAATTTCCCACATGGCAGACTGGCACCTTATCAACTATGTTAACCCTTTAAGCCCCAAACATGACATATGTCATGTTGGTAAATTCTCCTAACTGAGCTCTGTGCTTTCTATATAAGCAGTTTGGGAGAATTCGGCTTTTCAACTACCACAACTTATTCCACTTGATCAATTCCAAGTTTCTCATTACCAGTTACATTATTTTGTGTGAGTTATGTAAGGAGAAGTTAGATGTTGATAAATTGCCTGGGGCTGAATGGGTTAACCAGGTGGCAGTTCTAGAAAAATAACACTGACAGTAAAATAATTTATATCTTTGAGCTATTTATAAATTTATCTATAGTCATATTATTCAATATAAAAATTCTATAAACTTTAAGTAAAAACTCTCTTTTCCCCTTCTCAACCCATGCTGTGAGTAATTAAGCAAATTTTTTACTTTTGTAATATTTGCTTGAAGAAGAGTTTTTGATTAAATAGATCCTATATTTTATACCAAGCATGGTCATTGAAAGTTTTAGTTCATAAATATTTCAGTTTTGCTGATCAATTGTTTCCTTGATTGACGAGAATAAAATTTATCTCAATCTCCATTAAATTGAGTCAACCTAATTAACCTGAACATTCTGGTCAAGAATAGTTTTAACATGTAAAGTCTATTAATAAAAGTACTTTTGAAGAATTCATGTTGTCTCCTTCTTGGCAATCAGTAAATTTTAAATCACTGATTTTAATCAAATTTAGTGTTCTATAGAAACAAACACTAAAATTGAGCTTGCTAAACTTTCTAGTGCAGCTTTTTGGCTATCAAAGCTGGGATTTGAACCCATGACCGAACGAGGATCATATCATAACTCAGATAGCTCAGTTGGTCAGAGCACTGCACCAGTATCGCAGAGGTCACAGGTTCGAATCCTGTTGAAGCCTGAATTTTTTCAGACTCCTCTTTTGCAATTGCTTAAATTGCGTTCATAACCATGAGGATCGTATCATAACGTCAGTCATTATATTAATTATTTTTATTTGCACTCTGGACAATTACTCATACCTCAGAAGTACAAACCTATTTCATGGTGAATTCTTGTTATCATTGGAAGCAGGAATGCTGCAGTTTTACCAGAACCAGTTTGTGCACAGGCCATTACATCTCTGCCCTGAAGTCCCAATGGTATCACTTGCATCTGGACTGGTGTTGGCACCTGGTAACCACTGTTTTTCAAGTTAGATGCTACAGACTCGTGGAATTGGCAGTGCTCAAACTCTAGTATTGGGTTAGGTATATTCTCACCTTTGACTTGAATTTCTGTTTTACGTCTGAGCTGCTGCACTTGGTGTTCAGTCAGCGATGCTACTGCAGGATGAATGTTGTATGTAAAATGCAAGCCACAAGTAAGGGGGGAATTTTTTCTTTCGACAATGTTAGATCCATCAGTATCAAAGGAGGTGTCATGGTGTTGAAGCAAACTATTTCCTTCTGTATCTTTATTATTACTTTCGCTAATAAGATGTCTTGAGTCCTCTTTCCAATTAGATTTTTTATTTTCAAAATGCAAATGCTTTGCTTTACATTCCAAGCTACAAACGTCTTTGTCGGTTTGATCACAGATATAAGCTCCGTACTTCCCACAAACGATACAGACAGGTTCTCCTGGAGCTGGCCATCTTTGATTTTTGCTGAAAGAGACAATTTCATCTTCTTCCTCATCGCTGCTATTACTGTGCTTGGGTGAAGTTTCTGTTGGAGCTATGTCATTGCTTGTGGTTTGAACTATACTTTGGGGGAGTTGTCTTACGTTACGGCTATTCTGCTGACGTTGAAACACTTCAGGTTTCTTTTCTATGTCTTTTGTATATGTTTGCAAGTCCTTAGAAGAAAGAAGCAGATTGTCTTTTCTCTTAATTTTGTCTTTCTTTTGAACTGACCGTGGTATAAATAGAGACGCCATTTTGTTTTTGTACTCGAGCTATTCCCACGCGGCCGATGCTAACATGGATAGCAGAGACCCGGGGCCGAAGAAACATTTCCCAAGCATTATTTTTAATTTATGCACTCCGCATAATTTCACAGAGCGGAGAATGGCGCTACAATTTCGTAGTCACGTGACTCATCACTGTCATTAAGTCACGTGAACATCCGGGAGCTACGAGTTGGGTACCCCCAGCAAGCTTTTTAGCGTCCTCCATCTTCCTTCTTCAGCGATCAGTCGTGATAGCACGTGGCTTTCTGATAGTGGGCAAGTTTTTAGCGAAAAGTTACTTTTGTCCCTCACAGTTAAAGTGTTAAGTAAAGTTATGGTGCAGAATATGCCGCAGAAAGGAAAAGGAGACGATATTGGGTAAGAAATGTGACCGTTTTGAGTTTGTTCCCGCTGCTGAAAATTTAGATCTTTCATTGTCATCGGGCTAACAGACTTTTTCCACAACTTCATCTACAGCAAAATCTTTGTTGGTGGTTTAGCCCAGGGAACTACGGATGGTACGTTTGTGAAGAGTTATTTTTAGTCAGATTTTGCTGTTCGCAGTGGCAAAGTAGAATTCGTGCCTTAACCTATAGTTTCTCATCTTTCACAGAGGGGCTGCGTAAGTATTTCGAAGGATTCGGTGAGGTTACAGACTGTGTCCTGATGAGGGACCAGGCAACGAAGAAATCCAGGTACGTCAAGACTAAAATCTTTTCGGGGCGGTTTCGATGAGTGACCAATAAATAAAGAAAACGAAGCTCTTAGACTCAAAAATATCTTTTCGATTTTTCTTTTCATCAGCCCTCGCCTTACAGTTTCATTGATTTTATCTTTTGTACCTCGTGGAATTTTTGACGCCCCTGGCGCTTTCCAGAAGAGAAAATATTTAGCTTTAACTAAAACTTTTCTTTATGGCACTAAATGAATTCATATAAATTAGCTTAAGTTGGGTTGTACTGCACAGCCACTTTCGACGGTTGTATAAATGTTCAGCGAACGGATGAGAAGCAAAAATTCCTGTCTAAAGTTTTAATTAATTTGCTAAGTGTGATGCTTTCAGGGCTGACAGTTGATGTAACATCCCATCTGCTTTTAAGACCTGTTAAGAAAACATATTTAAGAATGTTTTTGGTTGCCTCCAAACATTCCCATTATCTTTTTCTTATCAGAGGGTTTGGATTTGTCACATTTGGTGATCCATCAGTTGTCCAGGAAGTCGTCAAGAAGAGGCCACACATGCTCGACGGTAAAACGGTAAAAGATTTTGATTTTCTGTTGTTATAACAAAAAAGTTTGTGGCTTGTAGTTAAGTCTCCTTCGTTTCTTTTCAAGAATCTAAATATGCACGCCTGCAGTTGACTGAGATTTGGTTCGGATTTTATTTGTAGATTGATCCCAAACCGGCCGTTCCCCGAGGTCCAGGAGAGAGTGGTCCCATGCCAGGTGGAAACGTAAGACAGTTTTTTACTGTTGCCTGAAAAATTAGCAACTGTAATCATGGTATTTTTTTTCACAAAATCAGAACATAGTAGAGTTAAATGGTTATGAAACTTGGTGGCTTTCTTTGTTTTATGTTTTTGTTCTCTCTTTTCCTATTAAAATATGACATTGACCCTGCACAAATTACAAAAGGTTTTCAGATGTAAATGAGCAAATAGCCAATTAACTAACGAACCATCACACCTAGAACAAAAGGTCATAGTGGTGACCCTGCACAGAACATGAAACAAAGCAGCATTGTAATCTTCTTTGTAGTTTTCTAAGTTTCATAACCATGATCAGGAATTGAGAACAAATGCGAAACCTTTCTTGCTTACTCGAAATATGTGTAATAGCAGCTAACAGTTTCTCATAAATTTTGGGCTCTTAAAGTGCTAACAAAACAAAAAAAAATTCCTTTATTAGAAGACTAGTTGAGAATAAAATTGGAAGAAAAAGAATTACAATTGATATTGCCTAAAACTTTTGCTCTGTTGTATTTTGCAGAAATTGGGGAATAATGCTTTAAAGATCTTTGTAGGAGGTATTTCAGGTAACAGCACAGAAGATGATCTGAAGAACTATTTCTCGGCCTATGGAACAGTAAGTGAATGGGTTTGCTCTATTTTAACAAAAACTGGTTAATCTAAATGATCTTTAGCATAGTTTTACAAAAAATAAAAGTTAAGTAAAGAAACACCAGTTATTCCACTTGGTAAAAGAGGCTTGCTGATCCTATATCCGAAAATTTACCTGTGTGTTTTTGCATTGGTTTTGCTCTGAAAAAGCCAAATGTCCAACTAGATAAATGCACAACTTCAAAACCATATATCTGTGCTTTGGTAAGTAGAGACCAGTGATCACAGGCTTGTGGGTTTGGTTCCTGCCAGTACTACTACTACTACGGGCGGCTATGTCCAGCCAACACGAGAATTTTGGATAGCCGCCCTCCATTGTACCCTCCATTGTACCCTGCCAGTAACTTGGGTTTTATGGAAAACTTCTGCATTTTAACTCCATACACCTAACAAATCACACGCTTGAAAATTAATGATTAAGTATAAATGTAGGTAATGCAAATCATTGTTATTGCTGTGAAGCATAAGCAGAGCAACAAACTAATTTAGGTGTAAATTGTTCCTTCACAGCACTTTGCTTTTGATAAAAACTACTAATTCCTAAAATTGGGGAATGTCAGGAGCAAAAATTAGAACATGTTTGCCCTCTGAGGTGTTGCCCTGCCGCTGCAATTATAGTGAATGGGGTGTCATAGGGGGCACACAGTAATTCTCTGACTTGTTTTTGATTATGTGTATGTATGTCACATAGTTTCAGCAGGCAGAGAAATACTTGATCTAAAGGTTTGAAAACAAAAAAAACCCAAAATGGCAGCAAGCAAACTAAAAGCAACAGATTACATTCAGTGATCAATCACAATCAACTTCATTTCAAGGTTTAAAAACTAGTCTTTTGGCCACGTGATTTATGGTACAAGTTTTAAGCCAAAGTTTCAAGCATTTAAAGCAAGAAAAAAGGGTTTCGGACAATTTCTGGAGCTATAAACTTTGAAACCCCTCTTTTAACACTATGGCCTAATAAAATAAGAACAAAAAACCCTGTCATATACACTTTGAGTAGTGGGTTACTTTTGCTAAGACTTCTCAATTTTCAGGTGACGTCAGCCTCAGTTTATTCAAAATTTGTTGTTATCTCTGTGGAAAATAAAACAATAGGTGTCACATATGTATTATACAGCTGTATTTAAAGGTGAATTACCTTCAGTGATTGTTGAACATTCTTTAGGGTTTGATTTGTATTAAAAGGTACTGTTTTATGTTCTATAGCTAAGTTAAATTTATTTACTAGTTTAAGTTGATTTTTTACCAGAAATAGATTCCAAGTTTTTACTGAGCCTTGGCCAAAGTATAGATGCAAATTTTGTTTCTTTATGTTTAAAGGTCATGGATGTGACACTTATGTATGACAAGGAAACTCATCGTATGAGAGGTAGGAAGCAAATTACACAAAGTAATGTTTATGCTTATTCTCGATTTGGCTCCATACTTCTTAGGATCTGCTTAAACACATTGAAACAAACTTTTGTGTGATGGAATTGGTTATACATTTTAAAAGAAATTTAATAGTAGAAACAAATAAATTGATCTGATATATGTGTTGTGAAACTGATAAACAATCTTGGGGAACTCTGATTCTGGAAAATATAAAAGAAGTAAAAGCAGATCCCAAGCTGTATTGAACTGTATTAATTTTCTTGTCTTAGAAAAATGACAGCTACTAACTAAACAATTAAACTTAATTTCTTATGAGGCACGTGCAAAACTTTTTTGAGCAATGAATCATTTCAAGAACTTATTTTCTTGAGTGAAACATACCTTAGGGATGTTTGGATTTGTATGTTTTCCTTGAGCACTTGGTGTTTGAGTTTTGAGTGTTGCACTTCTTCCTTACTTTTTACTTGCTGTTGACTCCTTGTGAACTTATTACAAAAATAGAAAATATCAAAAAACATCAGTGTCAGTTTTAAATTGGAGAAAAATGAGTTGCTTTTAATTGCAAAGTTAATATTATTTTGAATTGCAAAAATTTGTTTTATTGTATTTAAGTTTTATTTATGCAGGTGCTTTCAGTTGCTCAAAGGGTAAATGTTTATTCCTCAAAAACAAAAATGATCATTTAAGTTATTGACCAAGTGGTTATATTTTGTACTTTTGTGTTTCTTTTTTAAGAGTACAACTTAGATTGGCTTTGTTTATTTAGTTTTCTTGTTTGTTTAAGTTTAGTTGCACCAAAATTCATGCTCAGCTGTCATTTTTTCTATGCTACAAGAAAGATAAATTGGTTACTGTTTTGTATTTTATTAGCTATGGGACAGCAAAAGCTTTTGTGCTCTGTTATTCATACTGGCAAGGAACTAAGTAATCAAAATTGCACAAGATAAAATAATTAAGTTTTAATCTTTATATCAATTGAGTATGATAGAATTCATTTAGTAATAAATAATTTTATATAAGTATTTCAGATAAATTTACTCTGTTATTTGTATTTGTTGCCATATTTTGCCATGTGTAATGCAACCCCATGTATAAGTTGACCTTCCATTTTGTAGTCAAAAAAATAACCATTTTTAGAATTTTTGTGTATAAGTCGACCCCCCCATTTTTCACAAGATTAACCCTTTAAGCCCCAAACATGACAAATGATGTGTTGGTAAATTCTCCCAACTGAGCTCGATACTTTCTATATAAGCAGTTTGGGAGAATTTGGCTTTTTCAACTTCCACAGCTTATTCCACTTCATTAATTCCTTATTTCTCATTACCAGTTATATCATTTTGTTTGAGTTTTGTAAGGAGAAGTTAGATGTTGATAAATTACCTGGGGCTGAAATGTTAAACAGAATTACTGTACATAATAAACTTGGCAAGGCACAAATACGAATCAAAGCAAATACAACCTACAAATGTATACCTTACTTCAGTGTGTGTTGTTTTACTATTGATATCTTTGAGTAGAGATAGATAAACTAAGTGCTTTGGTTAACAATTTGATAACAACATTTAAAGAATAATAGAGAAGAAAGTTTTTTGCTGTTCCATTGAATATAATTGTGTTTTATTTTTGTTGCAAGTAGTCGTAGTCCAGTGCTTGGAAAAGGTGTTAAATCTTGTAAATGCCAAAATATAGATGAAAAATTAATATTTCTTCCTTGAATTATTTAATTTGCTTCCGTGATTTACATTACATTTTATCTGCATCTGGTGATTAATTATTACTTTTCCAGTACTGGATTGAGATTTGGTTTTAGATTTTTTGTGGTTAAAATATATTTATGTTTTACTAATGTTATTACTATTACTTCTTTATAGATATCTTCTGTAGTGCCCTACTACATCAAACTCCATTATTTATCTTATACTTTTAACTTGTGAATCCTTTTGTCAAGGCTCTGAAACTCTATTTGCATGTTTCTAGTGTTGTCTTGCTTTACTTTGGGCTCCAGTCAGTTGGGTTTTATTTATTGTCAAGAGATTCTGTCCACATTTTGATGCAAAGCATGCTAAATCTGCCTGTTACCTCTTTTAGTTTTCTGAACTGAGTTAAAGAGCCTGGCAAAACAATGTTTTTCTTATTTTAAATATTGTTATTGGCATTGTGTTGCTTTCACCATAAACATGTTATTTTGTAGTGTTCTTGTAGTGTACTGTAATGTAATGAATGTAGTGTAATCTTATGTAAAGTATGTGTTAAGTTGGGCATAATTCTTTGTTATGTATGAATGATACTATTTATTATTTAAGTATTAAAGAGCTTTGCATATTGCTAATTACAATAACAAACTTTCTTAGTTTAATAAAAATGACATAGTTAAATTCTTTCAGTATTTAGTTTTAAGAATTTTCCTTTTGTATAGTGTATTTTTGATCTCCTCTCTTCTTATTGAAAACTTTATTTCATTAATCCTAACAATTTTAATAATCCAAACATTTTTCAAAATTTCAAATGACACATTGGTCCCATTGTTACATATTTTCCTTCTCATAAACTGCTTATTCATGATAACCAGCTATTTAGTTTGTCTTGTTAACTATCGCTAGGCCAGTGTTTGAAATGTTATTACAAAACCTTGCTGTTTTGGACAAAGTTGTAACAAGAGTCATTGAACAAAAAGTTTTCTGAATACCATTTTTAAATATCAGACCAGAAGTTTTAAATAATCTAAGTTCATTCTTAACCCAGAGTCAAGTTAAAGCTTCAAAATTATAGCTGGAAAACGGTCACACAGTAGAAACCTTAAGTGAGAAGTTTGTAATCTTATTGATACTCCCTGTTCAACTACATCATGGCCACTGGTCACACTGTTGCTAAAACTTCAAATATATCCACTTTAATAAGTACTAACTTCCTTTGTTTTTAAATTTAAGTCCTACCTTGTTGTCTGTTGAATGTAACTTGTGTTAAACTCATTGCCCTTAAGCTTTATGTTCAACTTCTCTGTTTTAGTAATTTTGTAATTGTGTTATGTGCTGCAAATCTGTTAGTGATGAGTGTCTGTTATTTCCACATAACTTGGGGAGGGGGTATTGACCTTGATATTTTATGTAATAAGTATCTTGTACTTATGTATTGTTATTATGCTATAATTCTATATTGGTAGGCTTTGGATTTGTAACCTTTGATTCCAAAGAGAGTGTCGACAAGACAGCACAAATACATTATCATCAGATTAATGGAAAAACGGTGTAGTTATTTAGAATTTTAATTCATGTTCTCTTATTGTTGACTGGACAATCTGATTGTGGGTTTAGTGGTCTCAAAATAATGACATTAATATTATTTGGTATAACAAACTAGATTTTCATTCAAATTAAACAGTGGCTTAAAAATTTCATTTTATTTTTGTTGTCAGTTTTGTAAAGAAAGACCACAAAATTCTACAGTCAAATTGTTAGGTCTTTGTTGGTGTAATGAAAGATTAAATTGTATTTCATCTTTTTACCCTCAAGCTATCTAATATTAAGTACCTACTATTTTGGATACATTGTAATGGTATTCCTCCATTAACAATAACAGCCTAAGGTGTTTCAAATTTACCGTTCAACTTCTGAAATGGCTTGAACTGCAAAAAGCCAGGGGCTGTTTTTCTTGAATTGGCTTAACTGTGTTGGCTGAAAGGGTTCTAAGATTAAAATTCATTTTCTCCATTTGTTTGTTGTGTTTACTTGTTAAAATATAGAACATTCATAAATAAGGATATTAATAAAACTTATTTGAACCAGTTAAAGCCCGCTACACCTGAGTTAATTTTTATTGGAGGATTCCTAGGTTCTCTGTGGCAATTTTTGGGATGCAAAGATGTTACACATCAGCTAATTATTTGGCATGTTAGCAGGGCATGACCTTGACTGAGACAATTCCCCCCCCCCCCTCCTGTAGCTGCCATCTTGAATCTTGTAATGTGGTCATGTGACAAAAACTGTTCAGCAGTTGGTAAAACCAAGTTCTGCTTCCAACAGTTTGTCCTACCCCCCAACACACCAGTTGATAATTTATTGGATAACATTTTTAGATCAAACATGCACAATATTTGTCAATAACAAAAAATCTTGTCATGAACTGCCACATACAACCCAATTTTCTACCTGAGAAAATTTTTTTTTGGTGTGCAGCAGGCATAAATGTTGACTATAGTAAATGTAAGAATAATAAGAGCAAAAGTGATGATAATATAGGAGCTTTTAATTTAGGATGTAGCTTAAAACTTGAATTTTGATATAATTATTGTATACATTTTTGCATGGATAAAACTTGGAATAACCCTCTTTAAAACATTCTATGGGTAAATGTAAATAGAAATGAAGTTTGTTGAAATTATAAGGCATCCATTTTGTAAAGAATTCTGTTACAATGCCAGTTAAGTTATTTATTTGAATTTTAAGTTTAAAAGTTATCTCCTTGAAGTTCCTTTTTACAGTAGGGAAAGCCTTAGATTTGTGTGTTAAATTTAGTTTAAAATAGTTGTAGCTTGTAAAAGTACAGGGAAAAAACTCTTGTCTGGGTCAGCTAGATGCATATTGTACACATCTTAAAAGTAATCTTATAAGAATTTTAATAGATTTAAAAACAGTATCAGTGTTTTTGTGCTGTTTACCAAGCTTTTAACCCTTTGACTACTGAAGGCCACGCACCCAGTTTCCTGTTTTTCCTGGAGCAGGATGGCAGTGTGAAGTTTACTTTTGACTGAAAATCAAAACATGCATGCGCAGTAGAATTTGAAGGATTTGCAAACAGAAATAAATACAAAAATCAATAGTCAGAATGTTAATTTATTTCTTTTTAATTTTCTTAGTTCATATATGCCAAAATAGCCTTAAAATCTCTTTGTGCAACTCAAATTTGTAAATTATGTGAAATTTTATGCAAGTCGCAAACGATAAATAAAAATTTATTCAAGGAAAAAATCTTTTTTAAATATTGCTTTTACTTTTCTCAAAATGGGACTCAAATAAAAGATGTTTTTTGACTCGAGTTTTTATTGTTTCAATACCAAGATATTGTGTTTGAAGTGATTTTACATCATGCGTGTTTTACTTCAGTCGCCAAGTTAATTACATAACAATTTCCTGGTTACCTGTAGCAAGGTGAATAAAATTGCAAAACTCCTTTCTTCACTGTTTAGTCGAAAAAATCCAACATACTGTCAGTGTAAATTTTTGCACATATCACTGCCATGTTATTTTACACTCGTATGTCGAGTCAAATTTTCAACTCTGTTCTCTCCCATGTTAGCAAAATCATACGCGCAGTTGGTGTAATTTGGTTGGCTATTTTTTGTCTAATTCTGTAAAAACAATAAAAGCAAATTTGCACTGTAGGGGGGAGGTGTGAGGCCGAAGATTTGAGCCATCTCTGGCCAGCTGGTTGAGGCTGGTTCAGGAAAAACAGAACATTGTGTCCCTGCTAGTTGAAGCCAGCTCAGGAGCTAAAGGGTTAAAACAAGTATTGTTGTCAAAATGGGATTCTGGATTGTTGTTTGGCTGAGGTACTTGATGAGTAACCTTTGCTTTATTGTTATTTTTATCAAGTATCAAACATTTGAAACCTTTCTAAACAGCTCTTCTAAATTAAAGTTTACTTTGTTGTTAATTTTATTTTCGAATGATATTTGTATAATTATACAGTTTACAATAAAAATTAATCTTTGAGCTTTCAAGAAGTAAGCAGCAATTTAGATTTTAAGTTATAAGTTAGGTTAAAACTATTCAAAAGTTAATGTTATTACCAAATTTTAATTAAATTTAATTAAAGTCATGCTATAACCAAAGAAAGTTAATATATTTACTGTTCATTTAGTGTAGAGATTTTATTGTCAGAGGTTTTCTGGTGTTACAAGGCCAGTATTGCCTCAATGTCAAAGTATGCATGTTGTTCAAGACAATAAGAAAAGCCTCCTTGGGGTATTGTGTAACACGCTGTTTAGTTTGTTCGGACATTTGGTGAAACATTTTTAGTTTGATTTCATTTAAAAGAGTTTAAAAATATGTCATTTATTGACAATGACTTTCTGGACTGATTTGTCAGTCAATCTGTCTAAATAGACCTATTCCCATTTATGCTCCAGTGCTCTTAAACAAGGCCTTCACGGTGCCTCAACATAATGGTCTTGTTTAAAAGCATTGTAGTTTAATTTGGAAGTGACTATTGCTTTAGTATGATTTGCTTAAATTTATTTAAATTGTAATGCAAAACAGACACGAAGGAATATGTTCTTGTTCTGGATTGACATGCATGCTTATGATGATGGCGAATTTTCAAACACAACATTTCCTCTAAATTGATCAGTTTTGATTCATTGACTTCAACAGAAAATCTTGGTTTTATTCAGATCTGCAGCTCCAAGTAAATTGCATTGGAGGAATTGTATCAGTGTTTGAAAATGAGCCTGTAATTAATTTCAACATAAAATTATTTGAGTTCAGAATAAAGTTTGTTCTTATTTATTGACTTTTTCCTGTACTTTGGTTGTGATAGGTGGAAGCTAAAAGGGCACAAAGTAGAGACCAGCAACAACGAGGTGGCCCCCAGGGCATGGGAGGAGGACCAATGGGTGGCATGCAGGGGGCACTGTCGCAACCTGCACAGCCATATGGTGCACCATATCAGCAAGGTAAATGTCACTAGATTTTTAATGATTTTTACCTGGAAAAACAAATACCAGAATAGATAAATAATAATGGTTTATTTAAAAATCATCAGCTATGGCTATGGTAGATTGAAAAATGACTGATTTACAAATATTTAAAAAGTTAATAATAAGTTGGTAATGCTGTTTTTTCATGATAAGAATAAATCTTGATTCAATCTTTACTTTTTATCAGTCTGGCCATATAAACCAGTATAAGCAGCAATTTAATAGTCTGCAGCAATTTAGACCATCCATGTCATATGATAATTCAGGAGCAGGCATAGCACAGTTGGTAAGTGCGCTGCCTTCTGTGCTGGATGTCCTCAGTTTGATTCTGACTTCCTCTGATCCGTGTAGCTTCAGCATTAAATACCCGTAAAACGGAGCACTGGCAGAGGAAGGGGGATCAAGTGCACACTGAGGGCCAGAAGTTTATCTGTTGAATTACTGTCACGTGTTACCCTTGATAAATTGTCTCTTTACCTTAATGGCAGTATTGAACATTTGTGTGACATTCTTCTTGCTAAAGTTAACTCAGCTTTCCATCCTTATGAGGTTGTAATGTTAGAACGAGTACTTGCCTCTGCTGGGGGGAGGGGGGCCAACCTGCATTGGATTTGTGACCCATACAGGGGGAGGCAGTGTCTCATCTGTTTAACACAGCAGAAAGCAGAGATAAGCATCAGCTCCAGTGGGCCATCTAGGCTTATAACCAGCCTGCATTTATTTTTGTGGAAATTTTTGAAATAGTAGCGACATATTTTGTTACGAGCTTTTGTATACTAGTATAAACATTTTACATGTTTTCTTTAAAGTTTTGAGAATCAAATTTGTAAGTTGAAAACAGGCCTAAATAAAAAACACACACCTTACATGCTGATGCATAAGTGAATGAATTTGATTTATAGCCTACTACTAATTATGTCAGCCACAGCCAAGCAAAATGGTTTGGGCCAGTAATCTCATTTTTGCCTGGCTGAAATCTTTCCTTGGTTGGTTAATTCAGTCCATCTAGGCCATTTCGAAAAAATGCTAACTTCACAATCTGGTTTTTGTATGTTAGCTGCATATGGACAGCAGCCAGCGCCAGGCATGGGAAGGGGTTATGGAATGGGGGCTTATGGACAGTATGGAGCGGCCCCAGGACAGCCACCAGCTCAGCCACAGGGATATGGTGCTGTAGCTACACCAGGAGCGACACCAGGCACAGGATATGGATATGGTGGTAAGATGATTTGATTTTGTATCAGGAGTTAATATGTCATTTTATCATGTCCTGTAATCATCCAGCTTAGATTAATCGTGAAAATGACTTGTTGCAAGTGGTAGCAATAATAATAAAAATAACTTTATTTATGTCTCAAACCAGATTCATACAAGCCATGAAAGTAACTGGATTTGAAAATAAAGATTCAAACTCTAAAATGTACTTGAATTTGTAAACTACTGGCTTGATTTATTTTCTTTGGGAACATTCAATTTGAAAACTACATTCCTTTATAAAGTACCCTTGTAAGTCCTTGAACTTCAACTTCTGGCATCTGTACAGACCCTGCTCAAATGATGATAACTGTAGTTACGTCTCATCTTCTAGCTGCATCATTGACTAATAGCCATATTACTAATTTGGGAGATGACTCAGATCTCAACAAAAGGCTGATTTTCATGAAGGAGCCTGACCCTCGGAGTCAGATTGAGATCAACCAAATCTCAAAGCCTAGGTTTGGGAGCCAGGTTGTAGAGGTGGGAAGCGTTAGTTCTAACCACTTGGCCAACTTGATTCCCCTAAAATAAAATACTGTTTCCCCTTGTGACCAGTGTTTTGACTCGCAGTATTAACAGAAGTTACCATCTTAGTTTAAATAAAGAATTATTATTTGGCAGTTCAATATTCAGTGGCTTGTTGAAGCTAACTTCAAACTAGCCAATAAATGGGTTTAGCATTCACAGTCAGTAGACAAAGTTTACTATTTTCAGTCAGTTCTCGTGTTTTAGGGAATGGTGGAGATTTAATTCCATATGATCACATTTTAACGTTTTAATATGATGGTGGAAAAATATTTTGGACATTGAAGTTCTTCTTAGCCAAAAAACAAAGTCATGAAAATTTGATACATGAGAAGGTTTTGGTGCAGGTGCTATGCCAACGGGATATGGGGCTACTCCAGATGCAACTGCAAACATGTATGCACGTGGGCCAGCTCCAGGACGAGATGCAACTGGATATGCACCTAATGCTGGTGAGTCCCGGACTCACTGTTTGTGACACTACCAGATTTTTATAATAAAAAAGGAAGACATTTTTAGATTGGGTGGTTTCATTTAGCATTTTAATTTCATCATAATTTCATAATGTGAACTTTTTTAATATTTTGTGCATCTGTATCCAATTTAGGTTATGGTGCCACTGGATATGCTGGAGCATTGCCGCCAGTCTCTGCAGCAGCTCCTGGTCCAGCTGCCCCCACTGGATACCCCGACTATGGACAAGCAGCTGCCACTGCAGCCAGTACGGCAACCCTGCCACCTCATGCAGGTACACAACAGAGTGCAGAGGTTTCTGCAGCAACCGGCTACTCTGCCTATAGCTCATACAGTAGGTTTAACTTGGGTATTACTTTTGGTGGTGTGTAAAGGGCAGAGTTAGCTGTCTTCACCCGTGTGTCTAGGTATTCATTCTGAAGCATGTTACATATACTTGTGGAACCAGTATGGTTTTTTTTTTGACTGAAAAAAGTTCCTGTAATTTTGGGATGGCGGTTTTTAATCCTGAAAAGTAACTTACTCACTAGAGTATCATTTTAAAATTTTGAGCCGCAGTGATGTAAAAATGTAGGTTGCATTACTCACCAGTACCTACATGATCTTCCTTTAGGCTACCTCTCATGGTTGCCACAGGTCAGGAAAAAGTCAGGGAAAAAAAATTCTTCAAGGTCAGGGAAAAGTCAGGGAATTTCATTTTGAGTCAGGGAAAATTTACATCTTTGAAAAAAGTCAGGGAAAAGTGAAATTTTAAGAGTACTAATTTATTTACTGCCGTCTCAGTGG
>JAOBYJ020233972.1:0-25504 GCA_025403565.2 Palythoa heliodiscus | reverse complement strand
GATCTAGCGAACATTGATGAAGGAATAATTCATTTCTTTTGTTTTATTCCCCCAAGCCTCAGACTCAAGTTAGAATTTTAATATATCGGAATGGATCTATTGTATAACAGTGATAATTTAATATAGAAGCAAAGCTTGATGTTTTTTGTCGTAAGTCTTCCACTTTATTCACATATTGTTATTCATTATCTATTTAAATGTCATCAGTATCGTCAGGAGGTACAACCCCTAGTAACAGCAAGGCCCTTGCTTCTCATGAAGTTAGCAAGGAAAAATCACGAGAACGGATGAAGAGAAGACAAACTGAAGAAGAGGAAGGAGAAATTGTAAGTGATGGTTCTGATCATGAAGACGAAACAAAGTCCAAATCAAAAGGGATCAGGAAGGCAAGTGTCAGTGACGTCGAAGTCAAAGGCCCAGAATCAAGAGAAGAAGAAAAAAAAGGTGACCCTATCTATACATAGAGGATATTACACGGTGGTGTGAAGATATGAATTTCATTAGTGGTATTTATTAAAACAAAATTTTATGAACGAGGGCAGCAAGTAAGCCACGAGAAAATAAAATTCATATCTTCAAGTTGCTGTGTAATGTTCTTTTTATTATATAGAGCCAAACATTTCCCAAAGTTAAAGCTACGAAAAAAAAATATGAACAATTGAGGCTCCACTTCAATTCAGATGTAATTGAATTATTTTATTCACAGTTCAAATTGGGTAAAATATCACTTATCTGGTACAAATACACCAGTCTTCCAAATACTTTGCAGGTTTATGAAAGAAACACCAAACCAGCAGAAAAGGTAAAAAGATAAATTTTATTCCATCCAAATGATCCTGCTGAAGCCGAAGTCTTGTCGGAAAAAGTTTGTAAACAACTTTATATAGCCAAGAATGAACTTCAGTTTATCCTGGAAAATAAAAGCTGACACTTAAAAATATAAAGTTTTTTAATTTTAGAATATATTTTGAAAACCCTAATTTACAAAAAAAAAATTTTAAGTTTAACTTTAGTTATTTCTTTTGCTGTTGCTGTTGGCTTTTCATTTTTGATTCATTGATGATGACTGGCGAGCTCTTCTAGCTTGTCAGGATAGAATTTGCTGATGTGTCTTTCCTGTTGCTTGCGCATAGAAACTCAATGAATGTTTTCAAGCAGGTCAAATGAAATTTTCATTTTATTAGAAGTTTTCAATCCAACTTTCCTCAATAAATCTTTGATTACATTCTTGAGTACTTTTATAAACTTTGCAGCGATTTTCATTCAATCATCCAGGATGGGCATGCTGCCAGACAGTCAGAAGTCACATGATCATGTGCGATATCCTCACTGCTGAGAATATGACAAGTGCGCCACTGCGGTCTCGGGATGTAGTCTGTTTTGTATGAATTTTAAGAGTCGTATAATTCCCCGTAAAACACTCATGTCTATATAATAAAATGAACTCTTAAAATACTCATAAAATCAAGAACATTAACATGTAAAGTTTCTGTGCCATTACAGGGCTTGCCATTTTAAAACTCTTGGCGAATGAAAAAAAGCTCGCCTAAACTATTTGAGTTGAGCGATTCAGGTTTTCATTGAGTAGGCTGTTAAAAAACGGCTGAAATAACACTATTGCACATCCTAAAGTTTCTCTGTTATGTCGTGGGCTTCTCAATTTTCTGTTTTAAAACCATTCACATTCCCAATTAATTCCACTTCATGAAAGTGGAAAGCTGAATGCTCTAACCCATTGATATAAAATAATGTTTTGTACAGTAAGGCACAACGAACAAAATGTAGCTTCTTCAGTATTCCCTGATGAGGCGATCGAGTTTTGGCGGCTAGGGGAGTAGTTTATCGCACTTCTCAGATCAATTTTGCACGAGTGGTGGTGAGTGAGAGTGATCGCTCTCCTCAAACAGCAAGTTCTGCATTATAAATCTCAGACAAAGGGTCGTAACAGCCAACAAACTCTAACTTAAGGTTTGTTATTTTACCAGTTGTTTAGAATACTACTCTAACCAGCTCTCTGTTTACCTCTGGTAACAAAGAAGTGTTTATTTTAGGTACAATTTTAAACCCTTTTCCTTTAAAAATGGTTTGTTTAAATCAAGAACCAGGATATGTTGACAGCTCAAGGTACCTAAATAGGATGAAAGACAGACCAAATAATTGCATGGTTAAGATCTAAATTAGACCTATAAACAGCTGATAGTTAAAACACTACATTTTTTTTATTACAAGACCATTATCAGGCAATTTACAGAGTGTTGCTAAATTGATATTGAACAAACAGTGATTATTTAAATAGATATGATTGTCATGAGGCAAATCAAGCCTCTGAACCATGTGTTTATTTGATCTGTGTGTCTATCATCAAATCAAGAATGTCCCAATTGCAACTTTTTAACTAAATATTATCTTGAACACTGGGTTTAAGTTGAAATATAAGTAGTTAGAATGTGTGATATACATTAAACCAAAAGCTTTTAACAGAAACATGTTAATTTTAGAGTTAACTGGTTTAAATTTCTCAATTGTATTTCAGCACAAAACCTACCAAATTTTAACAACAAGATTGTATTAATGCAGTAAATGAAGTTTAATAACTGATGTCATTGAAAGTTGTCAGCAATGAAAGTAATCAATGAAAATTGGTTTTTTTTCAGTTCCAAGTGAAAAAGTTGATAGTGACAATGCCATTGATGATGATGATGACGATGATGATGATGATAATGAGTCAAGTGAAAGTGAGTCAGAAGAAGAAGAAACTCTTCCACCTGCCCAAAAACCTAACCAGGAAGTGATTCAAAAGAGGAGTGAAGAAGACCAGAATGTAGAAAGTGACGAAAGTGACGAGAGTGACAGCGAAAGTGCTGATGATAGTGAAGCTGAAAGTAGTGAAGAAGAAGAGCAGAAAACGTTAGTGGAAATAAAAAATAATAAAGAGCGAGAGATAGAGAAAGTTGAAAAAAAGGATGAAAATGAAGATGAAGAAGAAGAGAGTGATGATGACGACGATGACGATGATGATGAGGATGAGGATGATAGTAATAGTGACGAGGAAAGTGAAAGTGAAGATGATAGCTCTGAAGAGAGTGAGTTTGAGAGTGAATATGAACATGTGGAAAAACAACCTTCAGTAAAAGGTTCCCCCAAAACCAGTGAGCATGTTGTTTATGAAGATGATGAAGACCTTCATAAAGAACTTCTTCAAGCTACTGAAAGCCGAAAACAAAAGGAGCGAGCCAAAAAGCAGCAGAGGTATGACTATGAAAAATCCAAGAGGGAAAGATCTTACAGTTACAGTGAACATAGTCAGAGATCAAAGGAATACGCTCACCCTAAAGATAGTCACAGGCATTATGAGAGAGAGAAAAGGCAAATGGAAGAACGAGAGGAGAAAAATTATCCTCTTCGAGAGAAATCTTATGAGAAAAGGGAAACAAGGCGCAAGGAGAAGAACAGAGAGCCAGGCTCAAGCTCACGTAAGGTAACAGAAAAATCATATTCAAAAGAAGTTGATGATTCAAGAGAGAAACTAAAAGAAAAATACCACACAAGTTCAAGAAGCTCTAAACGAGACTCAGGAAAGTCAAAAAGAAAATCCCCAAGAGAGACAGATTCAAGGAAAGATGCTAAGTTATCGGAAAAGCCAGGTAAGGACTCAAAGAATTATGTTGATTATAGAAGAGAATTAAGAGAAGAGAAAAGAAGACATGATAAGCAAAAGGACGTTGAAAAATCTATCAAAAGTGAAAGAGCTGCTGTCAGTAAGGATATTGGGTCAAGTATTTTGACTGAGCAAGAAAGAAAACAATTCAACCAAGAAGTTGTAGACTTCGAAAGCGATGGAGGAAGTAGCACAGATGACAATGGCCCGGGTTCTCTTGCAAGAGGGATCCACCGTGGTGATGTGGAGATGCTTTCTGACAAGGTAATACTTTTGACTTAAAGGGGAACTGAACCCTAAAATCGACCATTTTTGAATAAAATTCGTAAAGGTGTGGAAACCCTATTTAAAATGTTTTGCCTCGTGTTGCGCTGATTTTCCGAGAAAATCTAATTTGAATGTGCGTGTTTCTCGCTATCTGGGATTGTTGAGCTAGGGTGCTTCTCAACCTGTCAGTGGTAAACAAAGGTAATGTGTGACGTAGGTTATGGGGATGTGAGCGAACGCTTGCACTGTTGTAGTTGTCATAAGCTTGCTTAGGTAGTCAAGAGTGAAAGAGAAAGTTTAAATTGTGTGCAATGTCTCACTTCAATGTTGAACCTTTAAAGATTTTCTTCCCCATATCTTATGTCATAGCCTCTCTCTGACTTCGCTGATCCTCTATTTGTAAGCCGCCGGTACAAAGCGGCTTGTAACGTGTTTAACTCGAATTTCTCGAAAAATCAGCGCGACACGTGAAAAAAAGCTTTTTCACACCCTTAAGAATTTTGTTTGAAAAAGTTTGATTTCAGGGTTCAGTTCCCCTTTAAACAAAATAAGCCTAAAAAATAATTGTAATTAGAAATAATAATGATAATAATATTGTTTATGATAATATTTAAAAATGATAACGATAATGATAATGCTAATGCTAATATTAATGATAATGGCTTTATTGTAGAATCCAGAAATTAGCTCTTCCTCTACAATTACATCACTATAAAATTATATAAAGTTACATATTATAAAATTTAGTAAAAGTACTACAGTCTGCCCCCTACCCCTTTCCCCTTTATACTACATTTTTAAAGTAATTGAAATTTAATTAAATTAAAAGAAAGGTGACAAAGATTAATTATTCCCATTCACTAAATACTCTTGCTAAAATAAATGTAATAGTAATAATGATAATAATAAATGAATTAAAAAAAGAATATAGCTATAATTAGTTTCCTTCAAGGCTACATAGGTTACATTTTGCGCCCTGTGTGGATTAGTTATGACTGCATTTGTACATTTTAATCCTGCATTATAATTGTAATAACGGCAACTTTGTGAAAAAGAATACAAGAAAATGGAAATTGAAGTACAATTGGCTGTTCATCCACCGAGAAAGCTGTTTTGCAGGGGAAGAAAAACTCAAATACCCAAAGAAAACCTTCAGTTTCAGAATGAGATCAACTAAACAGCCTCCATATCCCAGGATTCAAATCCTGGTTCTAGTGCGGGAATGAAAAATGGCTATAACTGCACTGGGCGAGCATTTTCCCTTAGTTTTTTTCGACAGCCTTCAAAGCCTTGTCTTCACTAATCCATTTTCGTTTGAAAACGCCAATTTTTTTATCCATTTTCGCCTTCCATTCGCACTAATACGATCGAAAACTGACGGAGGTGTTTTTCACCGAAAACGGAGGTTTTCGAAAATGTTCTCCAGGGTGAAGGTTTTTGAAAACGGAAGTGTAGCACCTTCGTGTGAACGGGTGAAAACAGAGGTTTTCGAAAACGCTTACGTCATTGCGCACTTGATGCTTGCTTGGAAAAATGAAAATAAACAGTTCAACATTGCGGACAATTTTGTGTTTATTTAATTTCAATTTGATTGATAACCTGGAGCTAAATGTTGCTCGTTTTAGTTTGTAACTGTTTTATAGCCTAGAAACCAAAATCTTTTGCGATTCTGGTGACAAAATCAGACATTTTCTTATCCGTTTTCGTGGAATATTCAAAAACGAACAGTAAACTGTAAAACTGTAAACAAAAGATAATCACTAAGGAATATTCAATATGCAAAAAGCAAACAAGAACAATAAAGACGTAGAGTTAAAATACTGTTAAATAAAAACCTTCGTGCGAATTGAGTCTGACTGAACAGTGAGGCTTGGCTTGGATGTTTTATAAACCTCTTGTGTTTTTATTTCTTGCTAAACTTTATGCCCAAACAAATGTATTCAACAGTCAAAACAAAACAAACAAATTACTGTATTTAAGCTCGAGTTTAAGAGTAGCTGTAGAGCGTATTTTCTTCGAGCATAACACAGTTAAGAACCCCAACTGGCACGAGGCAGACCAGTTGGCTATTTACAAGACGTTAGGGTTACCGAAAGACAAATCCAACCAGTGGTCAGAGCGGGATTTGAACCCGGGTCAACCGCATTCAAATCCGACGCCCTGACCACTGAGCCACGCCGCCGCTCTAACTGATTGTCACGATCGTTTGTACTTTTAAGGAGGAATTGAAGGAACCAGAGAAACCCAAACTTCCCCTGTATCTGCCTGCCATCAGAGGCTGTAGGAATGTGGAAGAGTTTCAGTGGCTCAACAGAATAGAAGAAGGGACCTATGGTGTGGTGTACAGGGCAAAGGATAAGAGAACAAGTATGTCCAGTTTAATTACATTTTACAATTTACTATAACTGATAAAGCCGAAAGAGTGATCGTGTACTAAGAAGTGTATAAAAAAGGAAATTGTATGGGCGCACAAATTTAATTTTGAATCTTGCAATTTTCATGAGAAGATAACATCTAAACTACAGAGCATCATGTAAGATTCTGCTTATAATAGATAGATATAATTATAATAATTTTGAGAGGTAAACATCACAAAAAGTGGTTTACAGAAGCTGGGGTCGTCAAAATGATAAAAATGAAATGCAAATATCAAAATACATTAAAACGATTGATAAATGGATAATGATGGATAAGCATTAAACTTTACCATCAAAAAGCTTCAGAAATTTCTGGAATTTTTACCTGGCATCAAAGGAAAGAATCCCGAACAAAAAAGGTTATTTCTTGTGTTCTGTTAATGCGAAGGGAGTTGTAAATTATTAATTTGGAAAACATTGCAACACTTTTTAACAAATACAATATGTTTTCATAGCCTGTAAAGAATAGTTTTAGTCAGATTGATTGTTACATTTCTCTTATCTGGTCTTATCTGAATGATTTTCCATTTTGTTCAACTAGGTGAAATAGTTGCTTTAAAGAGGCTAAAAATGGAAAAAGAGAAAGAAGGTTTTCCTATTACGTCCTTAAGAGAGATAAACACGCTACTAAAAGCACAGCATCCAAACATTGTTACAGTCAGGGTAAGTGAATGATAATAGAAATATTAATCCGTTTACAAGAAAATATATCACCTTATATAGATATTATGTTAACATCGATATCGTGTCTATATTTGATGCTTGTTAAACTTATAAAATAGATAAGATAAATAAACTTGTTAAAAACTAGTTAAAAATTTGGAAATATAAAAAATTTTATAAAATGGGGTAAAAATGGGATGAAAATCAGTGACACCCGTGTTTCACACAAAGGCGATCATCAGACTAAAAGGATAAATTAGCTCTAAAACATTTCCTATTTTATAACATGCCATAAGTACATGTATAAGGCTCGCCAAGAATACTTTTGGTTTCAGGAAATCGTTGTGGGTAGTAACATGGACAAAATCTACATTGTTATGGATTATGTGGAGCATGACCTCAAAGCCCTCATGGAACACATGCCGAATCCTTTCCTTGCAGGTTTGTGCTACCCCCAGTCTTGTAATGTAATTAATGCTTGTGGGATGTGGAAAGATTAAAAGCGCAAGATTAGCACATGCGTGCCATATTTTTGATGTTATGTTACAATCTTCACCGTTATGAACACAATTCAAGCAATTTATTGCAAAAAAGAAACCTGGCTTCAATGAGATTCGACCCTGCAACTTCTGCGATGGCGGTGCAGTTCTCTAACCAGCTGAGCTATGAAACCACATCTGTTGGGAGCAGATCAGTTCTAGTGCATGGGTCCATCTTTGCAACTTGAAGTTAAAGAACATGCATGTTTTTCGGTATTTCAGCAGATATTATTAATTGCCCTAACAGAAGCTCATCACACTCATGTAGCGTGAAGCTTCTTCTTTTGATGTTAACTGCATTTGCACATTAAAAGCTTCTTTTGCTTCCAGAGGGAGAAAATTTTAACAAGTATAACCAGGAATTTTAGTTCAGTTCAAGTTTATTGTTAGTAGTAAAGTTAGTCATCACATAGCCCCTTTTTAAATGAATACTAAATCTACAAGTTTAGAAGGACTACTTCGTAGTAGGTACTGTTCTCAAAAAATGCACATATTTTTTGTCGTAGCAAACAAGTTTTTGGTAAACTTGATTTTAGTTTACTTAAGCCTAGTTTATAAATACGTTGCTTTGTAGACAAAATTTATTCATGTGTAAAGCAACGTCTGAAATGTGTTTTGGAAAAGTAAATTAGTCCAGACCTTTTATCCGTCTGGGTAAAACGGAAAAACTGTCTTTTAGGAGATCGTGTGGTTTTAAACGATGAAATAATCATATTGATTGAAGCGCAATTTACGTCGTCAGTCATTCGAAATTATTTTAATTGATAACCGTTTCATTTAAAATGCGATATATAAACTGACCTTAATAATAAAAGAAATATTTTAAAACACTAAATTTTGAGAGATCTCAAGCAAATATTTTTGCAAGGACTTTTTAAAAAGTTTTGAGAAGATAAAGTTGTGAAAGTTTTGAAATGCAGAAGTTAAGTTTGGTAAAACTTTTGCATGTTTTTGTTTGCTTAGGTGAGGTGAAAACACTTATGATTCAGTTGCTAAGGGCAGTTGCCCATCTCCATGACAACTGGATTCTACACAGAGATCTGAAATCATCCAACCTACTCCTAAGCAACAAGGGAATTTTAAAGGTATAAGATAAAGCTGTTGCTGATTTCAAATTATTCAGTTATTTATTCTTTGGGAGTTGGAAAAAAAATAGTGGCATGTAAAAACCATAGCAAATGATGGAGAATGTTAGTCTTGTGTAATAATTTGTCTAATGATTTTGGTGACAGAATCTTGCTTTCAAGTTTATGCTGTATTCTTGAGTTGTTTTTATAACTCAGAAACTACTTTTAAGAGTATTAAGAGTTTCTTCTGTCATGGATGTATCATCGTAAAATTTCTTTATCCCAGTATCTGTGAAGCATGTTGCTTTGATTCAAAATGTACTAGACATCATTATGGATTATTCATCACACAAAACACACAAAAACGAGTTATAATATTTACCCAGTGACTTGATGTCGATTCAAGGAGAAATGCTCATTCAAAGAGCTTACCACCTTGAATGTACCTGTATTTTTGCTCCTGTGTTTTTGTGATCCATACAATTAAAATGGAGTGTTGCAATGGATTGTTAGGACTATTCAGTATCTTTTATTTTTGGAATACTACTTCAGAAATGTTATGTTTGAATAAAATTACATTAAACATGCAAAGCATTACGGTAGAAAATCGCGATCTTTGATAGTTTTGTTCTTGCTCTTCAGGTTGGAGACTTCGGGCTTGCTAGAGAGTATGGCTCCCCTCTGAGACATTACACTCCCATTGTGGTCACCCTGTGGTACAGGGCCCCTGAGCTGCTACTCGGAGTCAAGGTTAGGGCCGTTTTCAACTCAGTCACTGAATGTTAGTTTTGGCAACACTGAAATGAATAAACCTCGGAGGAATTTAACAGAGTCTGAAAGATATTAAAATTTTCTCAGTCCTTGAGTTGTTAAGTATTTGAGCCTTTACGATGTTATCTACCATTCTGCCACATAAGAGACTTGAACTCAATTCCTAAGCAGATAGTCTTAAAAAAACAGAGAAAGTACTGCATAAACGTCTTAACGTTTCCAGATGATTTGAACTTCTCGTCTTTCCAAACAAAGTCTTGAAAGAAGCCCACACTCTGATACTTGATGTTAGTCATAATAAAGTGACTCAAAGCGACATAATGACACAAACTTGAGTTTGTCAATCTACTTTAAATTTTTAATTGCAGTTATTTGTCGTCGGAGAGGAATTCTCACGTTTTCAAACATTTGCAGAGTTCAGAAATTTGTCGTAATCTTTGCACAGAGGATTGTTTTACTTATGCAATCTGCCCCTCGGTTTTTCATATAAAAATTAAAGAAGCCGTTCATAGTGAATGGGAACAACCCTCCCTTAACAAACGATTTTTTCATGTTAATGTAGGTCTCTCTATGTAATGCTAATTTGTCAAACTTTTTTGTTTTAATTTTCCTCACTTTGCCGAAATTCTTTGTAATAAACATTTATTCATTATTTAAGTGACAGTCTATTACAGTAGATACGTAGAAATAACTAGCAAATTATTGTGAATCTTTATTGCAACTAAAGATGATTGCAGTTCGATCGAAACATGGGCTTTTACTTCATGTGGAGACCCCAACCGTATTTCAGCCAATCACAAACCTTGTTTAATTCTGTGTCCTCTTCCCGAAGTAATAGCCGAAACATGTCTTTAAAAATCAAAAATGTCGTCTTGTCTCTCAAATGTTTCATAAATTTGCTTCTTCTACGATCAGTTATTTGCTCATTTGGAGCTTTTAACTCTATCTTGTCAATAACCTTGAACAGTTTGATGCTAACCTTCGTAACACCGATTTCGACGTGTTCTCATTCTTCTTGTACAGGAATACTCAACTCCTATTGATCTGTGGTCAGTGGGCTGTATATTTGCTGAATTACTGACAATGAAGCCGCTGTTTCCTGGAAGATCTGAGATTGACCAAATTAACAAAATATTTAAGGTATGTAGGTTCTACAGCAATTTATTCTCAGACCAGTGGCAATGTACCTTAGATCATGGATGTAGTTACAGACTAATGGCTATCCACCTTAGATCAGGGATGTATTTTCAGACCAATGGCAATGCACCTTAGGTCAGGCATGTATTCTCAGACCAGTGGCAATTTACCTTGGATCAGGGATGTATTTTTAGATCAGTGGCAATGTACCTTAGATCAGGGATGATTTGCAGACCAGTGGCAATGTAACCTTAGTTTAGGGATATATTTTCAGACCAATGGCAATGTACCTTAATTCAGGGATGTAATTTTAGACCAATAACAATTTTTCTTAGATCAGGGATGTATTTTTGGACCAGTGCATGGTAGTGGATCATAATTCAGGGATGTATTTTATAGCTTGGACATAATTAATTCCGACTGTAATGGTTACCACGAACAGGTTTTTCTCTTTTCTTAATGATAAATTTTGAAATTCATTATTGCTTGTAATCCTCTGTATCGACTGCTGCAGCAACATCAAATAAAATACTGAAATGCATGTGAATTGTATTAGTCACTACGTGTGTCCAAAAGCCCTATTGCACACTCAATCCTGTTCGTTCGCTTAGCTGTAAGAATATTTGCAGTAAGAAACAGGCTATGAAAACTATAACAAACTTGATTTTGCATGCAGGATTTAAAATGACTGTTATATGATTTTGTAATATATAGGAACTTGGTACTCCAAGCGACAAGATATGGCCGGGGCCACCCTCGTACTCGGAACTTCCAGCAGTTAAGAAGGTGAGTAGCGTGTTAATTTGTTGTTTTTGAAACAACCCCTTTTATTATATGAACTTGCAACCTCCTGCGTTCTGATTGGTCCCTACTGCGTGCTTGGTTGTTAATCTCTTATTGTTATTGAACTACAAAACAGTAAAAACGGAGTCAAAACTCCCGCAATCGCTCAAATCTTTTCTCAATAAAACTTCTATTTGATGTGCTATTCTGCTAAAGGGAACCTCGGCTGTCCAACAATATCAGTCTCGAATAAAAGTTTTCCTCAACCTGTGTCCACGTCAGCAGCATAATTTTATAATTCTCTGTATATAATTCACGCCAAGCGATTTGTTTTTGATCATTTCCAGAGACTGGCACTGCAACGCAAACACGTCACATTTCAAGATGGCGGCCCGCAGGAAATTCAGTGATGAAAACAAATTGCTTGGTGTGAACTATCTGCAAAAAATTATCAAATTTGAACTGTTGATGTAGAAACAAGTCGAAGAACACTCTTATTTGAGATTGATGTTGTTGGACAGTCGAGGTTTCCTCATTTGATGTAAAGGAAATTGCAATGATTGATAAATTTCGATTTTTTTCCCGATAGTTTGTCAACAATCTTAGTCTTCAGAGCAAATATATATACACATGCTCACCACTCGTCGTTACATATTGGGGCACCTTACTAAGCAGCCAGTCGTACAGCTAGGGTATTTTATATAAGTGTTTTGTCATTTCAAAATGATTTGCTGTCTTTTAGATGACCTTTACCGAGTACCCGTACAACAACCTCAGGAACAAGTTCGGAGCGTACCTGACGGACAAAGGGTTTGATCTGCTGAACAGGTAATCAGTGTTTTCATCCCTTTCCAACGCAAATGACATAAGGGGATTTGGATCATGATTAAGAGCGACAGCAAAATTCCTTCAGTTAACAATTTATCCATTTTGTTTTCGACAGGTTCCTAACGTATGACCCAAAGAAACGCGTCACGGCTGAGCAAGCACTCGAGCATGGATTTTTTGACGTAAGTGTTCGTGTTTGTGTTTGAATGGAAAAACAACAGTTACGACACCACCAGCCTTAATAACAATAAAACGTTTTATAATCAGATGATGATGGTGACAGTTGTGGTGACGGCGATGGTGAAAGTGCTGGTGATGGTGATGATGTTGTTGGCAATGATGATTTTGATGGTGGTGACAGTGATGGTGATGGTGATGATGTTGTTAGCAGTGATAATGATGATGGTGATGGTGGTGACAGTGGTGACAGTGATGGTGATGGCGATGATGTTGTTAGCAGTGATAATGATGATGATGATGGTGGTGACAGTGATGGTGATGGTGATGATGTTGTTAGCAGTGATGATAATGGTGATGACAGTGATGGTGATGACGTTGTTGGAAGTGATGATGATGATGGTGGTGACAGTGATGGTGATGGTGATGATATTGATGTTGTTGGCAGTGATGGTGATGTTGGCAATGATGATGATGGCGGTAGTGATGATGGTGATGGTGGTGGTGATGTTGATGATTGTGGTCGTGATGGAGATGATGGTGATGAGGAGGAGGAGGATGATGCTATCGTTGGCAATTATGATGGTGATGACTGTGGTGATAGTGATTGCGGTGGTAATGATGATGGTGGTGAAGGTAATGGTGATGGTGAGGGTGATTGAGATGATGATGCTGCTGTTGGCAATGATAGTGATGGTAATAATCATATTGCTTTGCAAATGATAATAGTTTTTCTAAGATCTTAGGTTAATTTTGAAAAAAGTTACCACTTGTTGAGGTGGTGTTTACATGTTTTTAAATGAAGTCTCTTCTCAGTTTCCAAATGTTTTAAAGTCTATGTATAGTTTATGTCCATATCTATTATTCTGTGATACAGGAAAGCCCACTGCCTGTCGACCCATCTATGTTCCCTTCCTGGCCAGCTAAGAGTGAGCTTGTTAAAAGGCCCAAGAGGAAAGATTACGAGCATAGTCCCCAGGCACCAGAGGGTGGAGCCTCATTTGCCAAACTGGTAAGTTTGGCTGGGTCATGAGTATGATAAAATAGTCAGGGTTCATATTATGGAGATCAGGTAAACCTAGAAAACGAGTTTCAGTTTTTCCAGTCAGGGAATACCTAGGGAATTTGATAAAAACACCAAACATGTGAACAAAATCAGGGAATATGAGAATGACTCAGAAGGTAAACCTATTTGGACTTGTAATGTAAACAACGCTGCTGCGTGTGCGTTAAATTTTCAGATTTACTGACTGGCTATGGTGGCGTTCTAGTTTGATAGCCAAAATTTACTGTAAACGTCAAAGGTATAACCAAATTTTATTTTGTGAACAGTATGGATTTGAGGGCAAAAAGGGGGCATGTTGACCTAAACGTTGTAAACAGCCTGTATTCAGCTGCATGGACGGCCCAGTAAACCCTGGATATGTTTCAGGGAATTTTAAGAGAACTTTCCCCGGAATAATAAGGGAGCACCAGTTATCATAGTTTTTATGGAATTACGGAAGCCCTGATAGTGGAGATGATGATGATGAATGATTATTATCGTGATGATTATGGTAATGGCGGTGATGATGATGATAATTGTGATGGTATTGATGATGGTGATGAGAATCACCTGATGATTTATAAAGATGATGACAGCGGTGACTTATTCATGATTTACATTATCACTCAACACAAAATTCCTTTGTTTGTGTTTCAGGGAGACGACGACAGCGGAGGATTTCACATTGCTACTCTAAAGAAGGGTCAAAGCGCTGCGCCAGGCTTCAGCCTCAAGTTCTAAACAAGCGCACAATACCACGAATGTAAATAGAGCTGACACTGTACAAAGGCTCCATACAAGTTTTCTTTTTATTGTCATCGCGCACTTAGAACTACCAGTCATTATTCATTTTCTCCTAAAGTTTGTATATGATGAAATAAATGAAGTATTTTCACAATCTCATGGTTAGTCTCGGATTATTGTGAGTCAAAGATATATTTGAATCTTAATAGAAATATGTAAATATACCGTAAAGTTCCGAAAATAAGCTCTCCCGTTTATAACCCCCCAAATATAAGTCCCCTTTCTTTGAAACGAAAAACCCCTCCAATAAGCGACCTTAAATACCGGTAACTGAAAATTTAAGGTAGCTTTGAATCCGCTCTATAGAATTTTTTAAACTGTGCAGAGAGTTTTATCTTGGCCAGCTGATCACTTTTGTGCAATAAAAATTTGGGTCACCGAGTTCGTTTTTCAGATATGAGCAACTAAAGCCAAAATATAGTATGCTTTCGCAAGGCTCTCCTGTTGCTATGGTAACTTGTTACATCGACAAAAGGACTGCATCTTGTTCAGTGATAGAGTGTTGAAGTGTCAATCTGTCTAATAACAAGGTCTCTTAAAAGTGTTGAAACTGGTTTGAGTCACCTTAAGTAGACCATCATCTTCCCTATTCACTCTTTCCTCATAAAAGTACAAGATAGCGTTATTTTTAATTTTCTATTTTAGAGAAATAAGACTCAAGATATAGAGAAATAAGACCTGTTTTTCTATTTAGCCGATCGGGAGACGCTACGGCCCTCATTTGTATTCAGTTTAGTTTCATGAGATCTATCACTATTATAATAGTTCCTCTTACAAAGTCGTATGGCCGATCCTATAGTGATAGGCTCCCAAAAGGCCCATTTCACAATTGTCACACAAAACCATCAAAAGAAGAAAAACTAACGTGTTTATTAAGGTACCATTGTCATTCATACATTGAGACCGGTATGAAAACCTTTTACGGAATTATTGGGTTCTCCAAACGTAACGATTCCGATAAAGGAGATGTACAGCTGGAAACTGGATGATTAAATTTCCAGTCCTAATGTCGAACTTTTGCATGCACCAAATTAAATGAAAATAAACAAGGATAAACTTGTTTATTTTGCATTAGAAAGCATGTGGCATTTGACAGATCACCGAAGTCAAACTCGTAGTCCAAGATTACTACTGGAATGACTGACGACCTGTATTGTGTGGTAAACTTTGATGTGTGTGAACTTGGCTCAGTTGGTAGGATCTCTGACTACAATGTGGGGGCCCTAGGTTCGATTCCGAAGGTACACGTGAATCATTCATTTGTGTTTTGCCTCCTTTCACCACACCGTCCGTTGGTCAAGTCTCCTGATTTCTCAGCTTTCAATCTGGTGACTTGAAAGAGCCTACAAACTTTTCACTAGCAACCACTGAGCTTAGAAGTCAACCAACCGGAATTATGATAATTATTATCATTGAAACACCTGTACTGACCCGGAACACAATAAAACGTTTGCTTCCGCGTTGCGATGTGAAACTTTACGGGGTGGAATAGAATCGAAGGAACTAAGTAGGTCAAAATAAACGTATTATCGTGACTTTAATAAAAGTTTGACAAAACAATGGAAATAAAACCGAGAACCTTTTAGTGAGGATAACCTTCCGAGAAAAGTAGAAAATTTTTGAAATTTTAAAATCGTGTTGTTATGGGGCGGCGTTTGATACGTGTCTGGTGTATGGTGCCAAAACACTGCATATCGTAAAAATCGTCGTAGCTACATACGACTCATATAGTTCGACCTTTTTAAATTATCGAAACAGAAATAATGTTGAGAGCCTTGTTACCATAAGACACCTTCGCAGAAAAGCAAGAAGCTTGTAACATTTATGCAACCACGTCATGATATCACAAGGGAAGGTCGAGGAAATTAACGTGCCACAATACATGGTTCAGCAACGCTTGGGCTGTGTAGCCACTCCCTCGTAGCAGCTGCTCATTGTCATTTGTGGATCGTATAGAGTGGCGTCCATTTTATTATGCTTTTGTTTGCAAACTACGGAAAGAAGTAAAATGTTCTGAATAAGGTGAACCTAGTGAGGCAAACTCCGCCATGAAAGCCTTTTCCACCAGCTCTACATTTCTGATATTCTCTACGACGGTAATGTTGGAAGTAACACACACCCATCCACTCAGGTTGTTTGTTTTTGCATCTATAATGACCGTTTTTAAAACGGGTGACCTCAGAATGGTACCTGGCCTGCCTCAAGGAAAATTGAAATTTTCAAAGTTGGAATGTCCCGGTCTTTCATGAGGGGTTTCAAAAAGATTGGAAGTTGGAGTTTTCAAAATGAAAAGTAGACTTCATAAGAAGACTCGAGACTGATGAACTGAATATTAGATTAATCGTGTTCCAGAATAGCTGGAAACCTGAATATCTTGAATAAAATTGTTATAGTTGCTGTTAACTGAGGGAGCTAGCGTCATATTAGTCAGTCCGGGATTTTTTCAGTTTTGTATTTAGTACATAATATTGTCTTTATTGTTTTTATGAAAATCTTCATGTGAAACGTGCGTGCTATGAATCATGTACGGCCAAGCGAGGCTACCACGTGTTTCTCCTCCACCAATCACAGCTCAGAGATTACTCGACCCCAGGGTCCTCTTCTACCGGTGTTTTCCTTGTAGCTCTGCACAAAAAACTTGGAGGTACCTGTGGAAGGTTTGTAAAGATTATATAATGATCTGTTCATTTTCATCGCCTGAATAATTCTTAGTCTTCATCAAATAGTATTGAGACTTGCCCGTGAATATATTTTTTTCTGTTTGGATCACAGAATCACTCTCAGGCCAGCTGAAGAAGTCTGCAGTGTTGCACATCACTAATTCAAAGATGGTGAAAGTTGGAATTAACGGGTGCGTCCGCGTTACTTTTAAAAGAGTTGTAATGTTAGTTGTTGTGCAGCTGTATCTAAATTAAACTAAATGGACTGTCTTCTCGCCATAGATTTGGACGTATTGGTCGTCTGGTATTTCGTGCAGCTTTGGAAAAGACGGGAATCGATGTTGTAGCCATAAATGATCCGTTTATCGACTTGGACTACATGGTAGGCGACAGTGAAATAGTTATTTTCGTAATCTTTGATGTAACTGTTAAAATTTTCAAAAATTCAATACGTGTTTAGAGTTAAAACCTTACATAGTAATAATTTTGACCGAATGTAGTATTTCTTTTGCTTGGTAATTAAAAATAATGACAATTTTCCTGCATAATAATTTTCTGTGCATTTCAAATGTTGCTAGTTTAAATTTACAAATCCACAAAAAATTTCATAGGTTGGTTTTGCTTTCGATTTACGGAGCCTTTTGTGAATTTGAGTTGTAAATGTTTTGTGGGTATAAAATTAATAGTGCTATCAAAGGCACTTCTCCGTTGCCCACATCACATGATCGTAAATCCACAAACGAATCATTTGAGCTTTTGTTGGCGAATCCGAATCGCTTAGAACTGTTCTGATCTTGAACTTTTGAACTAGCGCGTGGTGAAAAAGGCAAATTTGTTTAGTTTTTATTTAACAGATAAAAATGCTCGTGAAGCAAAATTATCTTGTGGGAAGGCCGCTTGACACGTCGCTTGTCTCGTGGCACGTTGGGAAGAAATGTACAAACTGTGATTCCCTGGATCCATTGTAGTCGCAAACAAAAGATTAAGAAAAATTAAAAAGTCTTTTGCATATGGTGTTTGCTTCCATTTTCTTCTTATATTATACAGAAATTTAGTGAATTTTTAGACCCAATAAGTATAATCAAATCTTTTATTCTTTTTCAATAACATACAGTGAAAAACTCAAAATAAATTCAGATTAAGTACGAGTCTGGAATTTGGCTGATAAAAGAGCCATACAGTTGATTTTGAACATATGACAGATGCTATAAACTATAAATTAAGTTAGTTTGGAAAGTTTGGCTTATAAAATTTAAAAAATTAAATTTATGTAAGGTGTTGGAAGTTAACTCGTAATATTTCCGTTTTTTTGAAAACTCTGGCAAAATACTTAATTGAATGGATGATAATAAATATGATAAAAGTTAAAAATATATCAGATGTATAGAAAGCTGAAAATTCAAGACATCTAATGATTGTGAATGCATAAAACTGCAGTTATTTTTACGAAATTCTTAACTTTTAGGTTTCTATGAAACTTAAGCTTTTATCCATCTTATATTATTTTCAACTTCTACCCAGCTCAATTTGCAATTGCGAGCATTTTAGGAGCATTTTTCATGGTAATAAATATAATAAACAGATTTTTAATGTCAAGTGCAAAGGAAGTAGTTTTCCATTCTTCCTGGGAAGAGAGCAACGTTTATTCATGGGATAAAAGTGGATTTTTCAGAGCGAGGAAGACTGCAGTACCTGGAGAAAAACCTTTAGTCAAAGTCAGATCTCAGCAAATGTGAGGTTAGACCAGGTGTCAATCCAGGGACGTAGAGGTGCCAGGTGCAGATGATGTCAATCACTATACCAACCTAATTCCTATGAGTGTGGTGTAATGAAATGATATATGGCAAAAATTCAATTGTGATCTCACTTGGCCCATGGACTTTCAAGTTTATTATTCTCTCAAAAGAGATGAAGGATTTGCTGTACATTTGTTGTCGTTGTTTGTTTGTCTTTGTGTGAGCAATGCTAAGTGAAAGCAAATTTTCCCCTCACATGACAGGCACTATGAGAACGATAGCAAATATTCTCGCTTTCTTTTTTGTGAAAGTTAGTCTGGACTAACTGATTTTAAAAGCAAAAACCTTGAAGAGCAACAAAATGCAATCCAGTACCAGTACTCAAAACTAGTTTTAGTCCACTCGTCTCAAACTAGTGTAATAATTAAATTTGGTTCTGGGCAAGTAAAAAATGGACTTACTTGTTTCAGGACTAGTATATTTATATACTCACTAGCCCACAGGCAAGTACTAAAGTAATTTAAGTTCTGGGTGCTCCAATATGAAATAACTGATCCATTATTCTTCAGGTCTATATGTTCAAGTATGACTCAACCCATGGAAGATTTAAAGGCGATGTGAAGGTTGAGGGAGGCAAGTTAGTTGTCAATGGTAAAAGTATCTTTGTGTATGCATTGCGGGATCCTAGCACGATTCCTTGGTCAGATTCTGGTGCAGAGTATGTGGTGGAGTCTACTGGAGTGTTTACTACCAAAGAGAAAGCTAGTGCTCATCTGAAGGGTGGCGCAAAACGGGTTGTTATCTCAGCACCCTCAGCTGATGCACCTATGTTTGTCATGGGTGTGAATCAAGACAAGTATGACAAGTCCATGACTGTTGTCAGGTGAGATTCAAAACTCTAATCATGACTTTGTTGATTATGAAGGATTGTAACCTCAACCCATCAAACTTAATTTATCAAGGGCAAAGCAAACTCCAGAACTAAATAAATTAGTAATAATAATAATAATTAACATTTATATCGTGCAGAAAACATGCTAAAATAATCTAATATACCGTACATTTTAAATATAAAACACTAAAAAACTTTTAAAAATCCTCTAAAAACACTAAAACCCATTAAGCACCAGAACAGTCACAACTAAACAAAAGGCTCACAGTTAATTCTGTGTCCCAGTAGAAAAGATGAAACACAGAACTAAGCTTGGCAAAACAAAATGTTATTGACGACTTTTAGTGAAATATGTTTGGTTGTTAAACATTTTTTTCATTTTATACTGTTAAAGGTGTTATAGCCTAATTTAAAACATTTTATATTTTACAAACCTGATCAATTTAATGAATGAAAGAGTCCTAGTTAAAAGTTGCAAAGAATTAATAGTTTTTAGCAAACCATTCAACAGCAATGTAATGTGTCACATCTGGTTATAATGTTGATAATGATTATATTAATTGTTGTTACTGTGAGGACACTCAAACCGAGAACACCTACAACTTTTTTCGGGCTTTTTTGTGATTGTCTAATAAGCACTCACTAATAGAGCAACAGATGAACTGTTTTTTTGTTGCGAAAGGACAAATGCCTCAGGTGAAAAAGATAAAAAGTACCACGCCTCAATTTCAAGTCAGCCCCTGTTTGGTTAGCATAAAAAAAGTTGAAAAAAAAAGTCCTGGGTGTTCACAGTTCGAGTGCCCTCACAATAAAATTACTGGTGGTTAAAACATTAAATCTGTTATTACAGTCAAACCTCAATTATCCAAACCTCTAAATAGTCTGGATAATCAAGAGTCTGGAAATCGAAAATATTTAATTGTAAAATTACACAGAATGACAATATGCTGCTTTGACAGTCTTTTAAAAGGATTTAATTGGGCTATTTACGACTTTGAGTTTTCAAGAAGACAACTAACTAATATTCGTGAAAAGATGGGACCAGAGAATTGTATGGATAATCGAGTTCCTGATAATCAAGGTTTGACTGTAGTATAAAGTTATAGTTTTTATATTAGGAGTATTCTCAGCAGTAGCTTTTGTTCGTATCCCTCAAACAGACCTTGTGATTGCAAATTTGGGTTCCCTGATTATTAAATGTCGCTAAGTAGATAAGGTTTTTGGGTGGTAGAGACAAATTAAAGCAAATGTCTGCTTATATCCTTTCAGCAATGCTTCCTGCACCACAAACTGTCTGGCACCAATTGCCAAAGTTATCAATGATAAGTTTGGCATTGAGGAAGGACTCATGTCTACCATTCATGCTTACACAGCTACTCAAAAAACTGTAGATGGGCCAAGTGCTAAGGTAAGAACAAACAATTTTGATGCCTTTAATTGTTGCACCATTACCATAGTTTTTGTTGCTATGTGACTTAAAATGTTATTCTTCATCAGTAATTGACATTAGACTGCCATCAATGACTCCAAGTTTCCAACACACTGACTGCACTTTTTGAGGGTAGTGTAATGCAAACATTAAGGCAAGGGTGCTAATTTTTAGTTTTGGTTCATGATAGCTGTTAGAGTTCATTGCTTATGCAGCCCAAGAAGACCATATCATGGTCATACTGATCGTGGCTAAAATAAAATAATGTTAAGTTGCCTTAAAAGACTACTACAGTAGTTTCCTTGTTACAAAAAAAAACAGTTCTAAAAATATTTAAAGCCTTTTCTAATAGTTTTTGAGTCAATGTTATAATCAACATGAAAAACTCTCTGATGCCCTTTGTAGTTATAACTCTTTACAGCATTTCAACCTTCTTTGTATCTAGAAATGGCGGGATGGGCGTGGTGCCCACCAGAATGTTATCCCAGCTTCAACTGGTGCTGCAAAAGCTGTTGGAAAGGTTATCCCTGAGCTAAATGGGAAGCTGACTGGTATGGCATTCCGAGTTCCAGTTCCTGATGTTTCTGTGGTGGATCTGACAGTTCGTCTCAAAAAGGCAGTAAGTGAGCCTATAGCTAAATCCTTTTACCAGCCTACATAATTGGTCCATGGTAAGCTCTCGAAAGATATGCTCAGAACATGTCGTCATCTCAAATTGCTCAATGTATTGAATGATTTGCTTTCTGACAGGCAAGCTATGAGGAAATCAAGAATGTAGTGAAGGCAGCATCAGAGAGCCCTGAACTTAAAGGATTCCTTGGCTATACTGAGGATGATGTTGTTTCTACAGACTTCCTTAGCGATACCCACTCCAGTGTATTTGATGCCAAAGCAGGCATTGCTCTCAATGACAACTTTGTTAAGCTGGTTGCTTGGTAGGTGTTTGTGAATCGTTTGTTTAAAAACCTTACTGCTCTGTGATCAAAATGGAATATGAGATTACCAAGTATAAAATTAAGATGAAATTACAGTACGTAGTTACGTAGTCATATTAAGAAGCAACACGAGGCATCAAAATCACCGAGTATTCCGAACAAGTTACTGCGTCATTTCAAAACGTTATTGGAAAATTACTGTGAAATTTAGAGTCCCAAACTGTTTTTATCACTTGCAAGTAGTTTATTAGAGAATCATATAACCATGTCAAAAGTGTTAGCGAGAAGGTTTTTGTTTTCAGGGTCAGTGAGAAGTTGGGTAAATTTGTTGTAGGACAGGGAAAACTTTACTTGTTGATTAAAAGTCAGGCAAAACTAACTTTTTGTGACAGTCATACTGCTGGGATAATATTCCAAAACAAAATGTAACGATACTGGCTTGAATATTATTAAAAAAATATTTGCTAGAAAAGCAGTATAACCAAAAATTATAATCAGTAAGTGCAACCATAAAATTTATGTGTTTCTAACCAAGGATTTGGTTTTTGACACTTGCACTAATTTTTTGTAGCCAGGGAAAATGTTGCCTATCTTTGAAATTTTATGTTAACATTAATTTATTTGTAAATTATGTTACTTGGTTTTGTTTTCTTATTCTTCCAAGGTATGACAATGAGTATGGATACAGTCATCGTGTAGCAGACTTTATGCTTTACATGGCCTCCAAGGAGTAAGGACACCCTGGTTCCTTCCTTTACTACCTTGAAAAGTAGCCAGTTAGTGAAAGTGTTACTTCAGTAGGTGCTGTTCTGAATTGTCTGTTATTGAATAAAATTTGCTAAAGAGCTGTACTCGAAATCGTAAAAAAACAAAAACAAAAGAATTAGCAAGACATTTGGTAAACTACGTTAGGTATTGGAGTGTGGGACTTGGTGCTGTAATGACTTGGTGAGTTAGTGCTAAAGACATTTTCTTTTCCAAAAGTATATACACCTGTAACGGTTTACTGTCAAACACGAGTTTTGAGTGGTTTGTGAAGATCTTCCATGGTGTTTTTGTGTACTGTTCAAGGAAAAATAAAGGCAAAAGGATGCAGCTTGAAATGTTTATGTGCTGTTTGAAAACTTTTCTCTTGTATAAATTTGAGTGGTTCTGTAATTACATGTAAGTGTTTTTATATAATAACCCAAGTTGTTCTCCCATTTTGATTGGTTCTCGCCTAGATCCATTAGAGGACAGATGCACGATTGACGTCACCATTACAAATTTTAATTCTTTATTATATAAAGCAAATAGATTCCATATTGCCTGTACATCTGTTCAGTAATAGATCACAGAGGACGCCACATTTTTGTTATTACCACAGTTTGACGTCATCTGTGATCTATTACTGAACAGACGCATGGCAAGATGGAATCTATTTGTTTGACACAGGATATAGGCAAATCCATTCTCTGACAAGAGAAATTTCTAAATTGAGGTGATACCTCTTCGATAACACATGGATGACCTAACAACATTTGCAACTTAAGAAATCCATTAAGAAGTGATCCAAATAATAAGTATTCTAAAGCTTGGTTTTCACGAGTTTTCAAGATTTTTATATCTCCGTGAAAACAGGTTAACATAAGCGTAAGCACGACGGAAGCGAAGACGGAAGGAACGGAAGGTTTCCTTTTTCTTCCCTCTCGGTTTCTGCTTCCGCCGCTTCCGTTCCTCGTGAAAACAAAATATAACGGAAGCGCAGATCTAGACGTAAGAAGAAGTGTTTCATTCTCATGTTCGGTCTTCCGTCTTCGTTATGTTTGCGTGCAGTTCGTTTTCACGGAGACATAACTGACATGAGAGTGCTTCCGCTGTTTACGTCGCTCCTGAAAACCAACTTTAAGATCAAGTCAGTGTTGTAAAAAATCAGTGTTATTTGCTGAGAAAGCTCTTTTTTTGAGAGCTTATTAAACCGACGAAGACTAATGCAAAGAACATTAATCAACTTTCTCAAATATATTTATCAACCATGGGTTGAATTTGGAATATGTTTGACTTAATGCTCAACACTAGTCCAGGACTTGTACGTGTTTTGGAAATTTTTTGGAATTTTTCGGAAAGTTTTGTAAATTGTCGAACACTTTTTCCAGGCACTCTAAAGTTTTGGAAAACTGATTTTGTGTCTCAGTGACAGGGTCCCTGCGGTCCGTAAAAAACCTGGAAAGTTAGGGAATTTGAAAATGTTTTCCAGAATGATTGAATGTTAGGGAATGTTGAAAAAAGTCATTAAAGACTTTAAAGTGGTACTACGATCAAAATTTTGCGTATCCATATCTTGATATTTTTGGAAGCTATAACTTATAGATACTTACCATGCAAAGTTTTATCTCAATATTCGCACGGGAAGTCCGATTATTTTTACGGCGTTTTCAGTTTTCGGCCACCCGCGATTACTCGATTCAAAAATAGCCGAGTGTATCGAAAAGACCTGGCACTAGTTTATGTGACGTCATATGCGCACATCAACAAACTATCGCAGTATTTTTCTTGCGCTGTCACCTTGGGAGAATTAGATGACGAAGACATGTCCTAACTGGGTTGCATTCCCTCTGTATTTTCTGTTTGAACACGCAAAAAAAGAGGCAAGTGTGCGCATATGACCTCATGCGCACTCTAGGGTAAATCTGCTTTTTTGAAATGTCTTCGGCTCACCTTTGCAAAATGAGTAATGGCGGACCGTTTTTTTGCGATTTTCATTCCGCTATTTCAAACCTTAATTTGCGTGCATTGTTCTAAATTCTTCTGCTCGTACGGTTTTTATTCATGAGTCGTGAAGTATCATAAAACGAAAGAATGAACGCAGCGAAAGAGTGAGTTTTATGATACAAAACGACGAGTGAATAAAAACTGTACAAAACATTTTCCATGCTGTTTTCTGTTTTTCATATACACTTCGAGATTCCCTTTGCAGTTGTGCCAGGGAAAATTTTTAATCATGTTAACAGTTTTTCTGTGCCAGAGAAAATTTTTAATCATGTTAACAGTTTTTCTGTCTGGTGTTTATAACAACATGAAAACAAGCATGATCTTTAACTATTTCGTCATATAATTGGAAATATACAGTGATTAAAACATAGGAATTTGAAAATATGATTTGCAAAAGAAAATTTTTAAAGCTCACTGGTTTCGGTACTGTTCGCCGTCGCACCTTGTATTTAATTTGCTTCTGACTGAAGATCGGCAGTTTTCTCCAATAAATCTTTCATTACAATCTTGAGTAACTTTCGCAAATTATGCAGACGTTCTCATTCATGAATGAATGACCGGCGTGCTGTAGGTTCTTGTTTTCCAACGGCAAAAATTTTCAAACTAATATTGTCGCTTCTGATTGGACGGATCGTTTTTCTCACACGCGAAATGACTATACGCGGATTGTTGTGGGCTAAAAGCAATGAACGACCGAAAATTTACTGTATGAAAACTTGATGAGTAAATCTCGATATGTATATGATAAAATACAATACTTGATGACAACACCCTTATATACAATATTGTGTATGTGTGTGGGGTTCTACGTACCCAACAAATTTGAATCGTTTAACTGTACTCCAGAAAAAAGCTGTTCGTATTGTTACCAGTAAACCGTTCGATGCGCACACTGACCCAATATTCAAGGATCTCCAGATCCTCAAATTTAACTGTATATATCGA